>PHFE01000055.1:0-54450 GCA_002796755.1 Paracorniculantispora psalliotae | reverse complement strand
CTGCACTGGCACAGGCACACAAACACCCACCAGTGCCCGCCCGCCCGCCCGTGCCTGCGCCTGCCGCTGTCCGTCTCCGTCTCCTGGAATCGACTGAGACACCCACCACCACCTCTGACTGGCCCAAACGCCCAAACAGGCCCTTTTCCTTCTTCTCATCCCCAAAACCTCCCTCCGCAACCCTCCCCCTCACGATCATGAGCGCCGTTGGTCGCAATGCGCCGCTCTCTCCGATTTCTGTAGGTGGAAACGAATGGTCCAGGTCGAAATATCCTCCCGGTGGCGACGGCCCTTATCCCAATAGTCGCGGCAACCTCGCCTCGCCCCCCAACTCGGGCGGCTCCAACGGCAACATGAGCATGAACGGCGGCGGCTTCCCTGGCGGTCCCAGGAGCACCGGCGGCCCATCACCGCCTCCCTCGGTCGGCCGCTCCTCCAGCGGCACCAACATGTACGCGCGAGGCGACGGGCCCGGCGGCCCTCCCAGGGGCGACCTCGACGAAGGCATGCTCCACGAACACTACCTCGCCCTCCGCGTCTTTCTCAACTCGCGCGACTCGGCCGCGAAGCAGCAGCCCAACAAGGCGCGCGATAAGCTCCTGCGACTCTCCTCTGTGCAGTTCTACGAGCTGAGTACCGACGTCTTTGACGAGCTGATGCGCAGGCAAGCCTCTGCTCGCATACCCCCCAACGCCCCCAACCGCCCGCCCGCCTTCCTGCTCCCCGAAAAGGCCTTTCACCCAAAGCGAAACCAGGCCCGTCAGCGCCTCTCCTCCCTCGGCCCCCCGCGCTTCCGAGATTTGGCCGCCGATGTCTTTGCCGAGCTCGAGCGCCGCTTCCCCAAGTTTGTGGGAGGCGACATCCCTCGCGGCAACAGCGCCATGTCCAACCGCAGCGGCGGTCGCACAGGCACTCCCGTCAACGGCGGGTACCCTCCCAGAGGCCAGAGCCGGATGAGACGCCCGTCCGACGCGAGCTCGATGCGAGGCGGTCCTCCACCGCCAGATATGTACGGGGTTCCTCCATCTCCAAGTCTTGGCAATGGAGACTACAATCGACCCATGCCCAAGCAACTTAATCAAAATAATACGATAATTCCCAACAAGAGCACCATGCTCGAAGAAGATGACGGCGAAGGTTCCTCAGAAGTACGTCTTGTCTCCATATACCTTACTAACATCCGTCATGCTAACCTATTGCTTTCAGGCTGATAAGAAGCTCATTGAGGAATACGAGTCACAACTAAGAGATCTCCGTGAAAAACTGGCCGAATTGGAAGTCCAGAAAAAGGACGGCGATTTGCAAGAAAAACAACAGTGGGCCGACAAGCTAGCCGAGGCGGAGAGCAGAAATAGCTCCATGCAAGAAGAGCTGGACAGAATGCAGGACGACCACAGCCGCGAAACACGCGACCTGCAATCAAGGCTGGCCGAGATGGAGCGCAATTCCGGCAGCATGCGTGGTGGCGGAGACTTGGAAACCGAAAACGAGGAGCTGCGCCACTCACTTCAAAGACAGCAACGAGTAACGGATGAGGTCCGCCACGAGGCGCAAGAGTTTCTCCGCGAGATGCGGACACTTTCTGAGCAGAGCCACGCGCGGTACGAAAAGCAGGTCGAGCTGGAACGCAACGTCGAGACCCTCGAGGCCGAAGTCAAGGAATGGCGCAACCGCTACGCCCGCACAAAGACACAGCTCCGCAGCCTGCGCTCGTCGTCCATGGGGCTGTCTGAAGATAGCGAGGGCGCGCGGATGATTCGCGAAAAGGGCTTTGGCGACGACAACGGCCTTATTAAGGACGTCCACGTCACCAAGTACCAGATTGCGATTGACGAGCTGCTCCAGTCGGCACGCAGAGACGACCCGGACAAGACGATTGAGGCGATGAAGTCGGTCGTGTTCAGCGTACGACGAATTACGAGAGACGCCGAGGGTGCGGCGCGACACGACGATCAGATGGCCCAGCAGCAAGGCAAGCTCAAGGCGAGAGTCTCTGCGACGGCCAACAATCTCATCACGGCCACCAAGAATTTCGCTTCAGGGGCCGGCATCTCGCCAGTGTCGTTGGTGGACGCTGCGGCGTCGCATCTGACGGTGGCGATTATCGAGCTGCTCCGCGTGTGCAAGATTCGCCCTACGCCAGCGGGCGAGCTGGAAGACGACGACGACGGATCGGTGACGCCGGTAGATTCAGCCAGCTTCTTTTCGCCGCGCAGCACATCGCACGCCGGCTCTGCGCAAAACTCGTTGCCGGCACCGCCCGCTTTCCAGGGTCTAGGCGGGATGCGAGCGAGCGCCGAGTCGTCTGCGTACAGCCCCATCAGCTCGCCGCGAGAATCGATGGACCCGTACGGACGAAACGGCACCAATGGCATGACGAACGGCTACGGGCGCAAGAGCAACGGCCACAATGAAGGGTACAACGTGTACGACGGCTATTAAAGTGGACGAGCATTCGGATTTCTGTTGATCGGAGAGAAAGCGCGCGCTGTTGATACCCCACGGATCCGGGAACAGGACACCGGATCACGACACTGCTGGAATTATTATGCTTTTTGCTTTTTTTTTCTCTTCTTTTCTTGACATTAGCCTGGGATGGCAGAGCCACAAACGGTTATCATTACATTTTTTTTTGGAGACACGAAAGGTTTGAAGAATGCCTTATGACATTTTGCATGCAAACGACAGGGAACAACTAGAAAAGGACACCGAGGAGGACGTGCTGGGATAGAAGGACCTGGAGCTGGCGTTTTTTTATCATCGATCTGCGAACCCAAGGGCAGACGAAGTTTCTACTTGTATCATTAAGTCGAGGAGTTATTTCTTTTTGGAGGAGAAAGGCGACTTGTGTGGATGTTAGGTCTGCAAGACGCATCTCTGTTGAATTGAGCGAACGGCTTCTGCTTTTTCGATATATATGCTTGTTGATTTCTATTGTATCCTGTGACTGTGTGAATTAATAGTAGTTTTTCTTTTCTATTTCTTTTTTTCACAGGTATTAATTTCAGTCAATGACGAGTTACGGACTGGCCGACTCGAGATGACGATCAAAGGCGCAAGCCAACCCAGCCAAAGAAGCAGCCCCCACACCCCACGTCAAGGTGGCTCCCTCTTTGGGCGCCTCGCTGCGCCGATTTGATGCAGGCTCGCGCACGCAGGCGGGGGAGTGGGAGGGGGAGGCGAACGAAGAAAAAGGGTTGACAAGATGCATATGCGAACTCGCGTGGCCGTTTTCTCGGGAAAATTACTCCCGTCGAGTCTTTATTCCGTCTTCAATTGCAGCCTATTTCATGTCGATTTTATTCCGTCATTCACAGGCAAAATCTCAATACGAAAGCCTGTGGTACCCAACCAACCTCCCGTTTCCGGGCAAGGAAAGGCGCAACGTAGCCTCGCTCCTGCTGCGGCTCCCTCACTCTCTCTACATTGACTTTTTGGGCGGGCGTGGCTATGTACGAGTCGGTCACCGAACCACAGCCGTCTTTTTTCTCCTACGCCTTCTTCTCACCCGTCATACCCAACATGCTCACCTGTCCATAATCTCTCTGCACATGCAATTATTTTCCCTTCTTCTTCTTTTATTTTAATCTGCATTTCGGGTACGCGGCACATTTTCTGCTTGCCCACACTTACAAACGGCCACCCGGCGACCAAATGGAGTGGCCACCACCCGCCACCGTGCTGCTGCCCACCGGCGGCTTCGCCGAGGCGTGCGCCGACGACGACGACGACGGCACCGCGGATGAGGTCAGTCTGGTGGAATATCCCGTCCCCGCGACGACGCAGAGGCAGCAGCAGAAGCAGTCGCCCGCCGCCGCGATCGAACGTACCACGACGGACAATGGACAGGGCGGCGACGACGACGAGCCAGTCGCTGGTGCGACGCTGAGGGAGAGCACCAGCGTGGAGGAGGACGGAAGCGCCGTCGCCATCACCGCCGCCGCCGTCGCTGAGCCGAGCAGCACCGCGCAATCGCCGCAGCAGCAGTCCGCAATTGACATTGCAGACGTAGGAGACTCGACGCCGGTAGAGGAAGATAATTCGCGACTACCGACTGCGAGCGCTACAGACCTCGGCGCGACAACACCACCGCCTTCCACCACGCCCGCAAGTGGCATCACAGAAACAGACAACTTTGCGCCGACTGAGAAAGAGCAGTCACAACTACCTGCAATGAGCACGGCAGACAAAGTCGCACCAGTCGAGAAAGAGCCCTCGCAACCACCCACGGCGAGCTCTACAGACGCCGGAGCACCGACAACGCCGGCTCCGCCTTCCACCACACTACAGCCGCCGAACTCAGCCACAACGATAACCAGCTCCGACATGGGCTCTGTGCGCTCGGATTTGTCGTCGCCGCTACAGCACCGCATGCAAGAAGACTGCGCGCCCAGCTCCCCGCTCAGCGAAGTTAGCGACGTCGGCGAGTTCGACTATGACTACGACGATGTGTCGGGTCATCGTGTGATTCGCCTCAAGCCTACCACTGCGCAGTGGGACGACTTCCCCGGGCTGCTGGCCTTTGCGCGCAAACTAGGCGCACGCGAGGATGGCTGCTTCAAGCTCCAGTTGCCGGCCGACCTGCGCCAGCCACTGCCGCACAAGAAAAAGCAGGTCCTGCCCGCCAATGCCTACAAAGCCAAGCAGATTCGCCGAACGACGTTTTGGCAGCTGAGCACCATGAAGGCCGAAGGCGAGTTCTACAGCCCCGAAGACGCGGATGCGGAGCCGACCGAGTCGATCGAAGCGACACTCAAGACGCTCAAGACCATCTTTCACAAAAACAAGGGCAGGCAGATGCGCAACGTACGGTACCGACCAGACGTGCCAGCCTGGGATAGCGAGCAGCGCCGCGAAGCCGGCGTCCCTGCGGACTGGAGCCCCATCCACCCGCTGCGCGGCGACATGCTGGACCGCACCAAGGCCGTGATTCCCGGCATCCACACGCCGTACGTATACGAGTCGGCGCCGCACTTTGGCGCCACCTTTCAGATCCACGCCGAGGACTACCGCCTACTGTCACTCAACCACCTCTACCGCGGACGCAAGATCTGGATCGTAGTACCCTGCACGGCGATTGACGTGGCCGAGCAGGCGCTGGGCCGCGGCGCCGACGGCTGCTCCCAGTTCATGCGCCACCGCGCCGAGTTCTTCTTCCCCGAGAAGCTCGACAAGCTCGGCATCCCCTACCGCATCGTCGACCAGCGGCCCGGCGAGACCATTGTCGTCCTGCCCGACGCCTACCACGAAGGGTACAGCACGGGCTACACGCTCGCCGAGGCGAAAAACTACGCCGACGACGAGTGGAGCACCGCCACCTACCAGCCCTGCGCCGCCGGTTGCCAGCTGCTCACGGCCATTCCGCCCGAGTTTATGCGCTTGTTGACAGACGGCGAGGACAGGCTCGACCTGTGCAAGCTGCACGACCAGCAAGTGGCTGACGCCAAGCGCGCGGCCGACGAGATGGCGGGGGCGGATGAGCCTGTATTAGAGAGCGTGCCCAAACGGGTCAAAGTTGAGTGATGTGGGATGTTTCCATAAGCATATGAAGTTATGGGGTTGTTTTCCTTTTTCTGTTCGGGGAAGCGAATGAGACTTATGAGCTGGGATGACGGATAACGGGCGTTTAAATATTGGTTTTTGTTCCTCTGCTTGCTGTGTGTGTTTTCAAAACCGTCTGTTTGCGAAATCAAGGGATGGGATTCAACCAGAAAGAGATGTGTGTGTGTAACTGGCGTTGGGAACTGGGGATGGGCATGGGAGGGAAATTTTTCTTTGCTTTTGATGAAATACAAGCCGATCCAGAGACGGCACGTTTTTGTTCTTGTACACTCATATACAAAATCCTGAATTATATATACAAATATGCAACTCTCAAAAATAACACCCAGAGTAAATGACGATTGATGTGGTAAAATGACATGCAGCTAGAGAAAGCAAGCAGTGTAAATGCTATTGATTGATATGGTAAATAACATTCACCTAGAGGAACAGCCAGTGTAAATAAATTATTTGATTGATGATAGCAAAATGACATGGTCATTACAGTGTATAAATATTCGTAGTCTTCTTTCTTCCGTCATTATACAAAAAAACAAAAATCCGGTTGATACAGACACCATGGTAGAAAAAAATGGCAATACAGAAATTTTTCAATCATGACCGTCCAACGCCTTTTCTCTATGATGATAAAGCAGCAAAGGCTGTGCTTTGCTTTGGTTTTCAATCTCAACCTCCTTCATTATAGCGTGCATTTTTCTCGTTTTCCGAGGTTTGGATTTTTCGTTCTGGCAAAAAATGCTCTTACAGAGCACCGGTGCGCTCATGTTGCTGGCGGTCCATCTCATCGCGGAAAGCGTTGCGGCCGCCGGTCGTGCCCTGCTCCTGGAAGCTCTCGTGCACGGGCGAGGCAGCCAGGCTGTCGAGGCCGTCGCTGTCGACGCGGGCGTGGTGGCCACCGCGGGCCGGGGCGTCGCGGTACGTGGGACCGTCGTCGGGGAAGCCGTTGCCGAGCTGGATGTCGTGGTCGGCGTCGGTGGCACCGCTGTCAAACATGCGGCGGCGGCGCTCGGAGCGGCCCGAGTAGCCGCGGTTCTTGCTGCGCGACATGAGGTCGCCGAGCTGGATGCGACGCGTCTTACGGTTCCAGAGGCAGAGGCCAACAACAAGCAGGACGATGGTGCCAAAGACGACGGGGAGGGCGATGGTGAGCGAGTGACCGGTGACGTTGCTAGGGGCCTTGGCTTTATACTTGAACTTGGCGATGGTGAGGGGCCAGGTGTCGGTCGTGTCCTGGGGGTCGCCAATGGTGCCGTTGAGGCGGCGCTGGAGCGTCACGGTGATGTTGTTGCTGTCGTGGCCGTCGAGGAGCTTGTCGGTCACGTCAAAGGGGAAGTAGCCCTGCTTGGCGGGCACCTGAACGTGGTCAAAGTCGGAGAGGAATTCCCACTCGTGGCTGGTGCGGTTCTGCTGCTTGACCTGGACGGTGAGCGCATACGACTCGTTGGACTGGCTGGCATAGTGCTCAGGGTCCCAGGTTACTACAAGTTTTTGTTAGCGACAGCATCAGCAATCGCTGTGCGTGTAGAACCTACAGAAGTAGACATTGTTCGGCTCGAGGGTCGAGTTGGCGCGCGGTCGGCAAAAGACGCCGTCCTTGTTCTGGCAGAGCGAGAAGGCGCCGGTGCCCTTCTTGTTGCTCGCCGTCGGGTTGGGGGGGTCGCCGGTCGTGGTCGTGGGCTCGCCCAGGGAGGTGAAGGAGAAGACGGAGCCGGTGAGGCTCTCGGGGGCCGCGTCCTGCAGCGACGACGTGCCCGCATTGTCGGTGGTCCATTTCGGCGTGTGCGTGATGGCCGAGGGATCCTCGTTGACGGTCACCCAGGGGTCGAGGGAGCCGGCCGGGCCTAGCGTGGCATCGCGACGGTACAGGACGGGCGCAGGCGTGATGGCGGCAGCGGGAGGAGCGGCGACGGCAGCAGAAGCAGCGCCGCAGAGCGCAATGGCGCCAACCAGACAGGAGGAGAGCATTGCGGATGAAGAAGGATAGAGGAGGAGGGGAAAAGAAGAAAATGACGCGTTGGTGAAGGAAAAGTAAGAGTCGTGGCTTGTTGATGATGCGCAGGACAACTTGCTGATAATTTTTTGTGGAGCTGCGCTCAAGCAGGCACGTTTGGTACGGGCGAACTTTCCACTAGGGGTGAGACAGATTCCGTCCTGAATTGTTTTGCAGTCAATCGAGAGTTGAATTGAGAGAAGCAGAAATCAATTCAAGAGAAAGGAAGAGAAGAAGCAAAATCTTTTCTCGCAAAAGCCCGGAGTGAGCGAAATACGACCAATCCCGCCTGTCCCGGCGCATGGAGTTTTTGTTTCCCCAGTTTTGCGAGGCATCCACTTGGGCTTACCTGACACGCAGAAAGGGATGATCGTATTAGTCGTGCCAGTGTGCCAGCTTGTGAGGCATGATTAGGCCTGCAAGCCTAGTATTATTAGTGCCCACCCGGCCCCCGGGGGCGTTATTTCGCAACTCGGCAGGGGTCGTCGCCGCCCTGTCAGAGGGGCCGGCGCGCCCCATGACGTCGCCTTGGCTCTCCGATGGTGCCGAGAAGCCCACCCTAGACAAGAATTGCATCGTGTTGCGCATGCACGATTTGGCCCGGTGGCTATCAAGTATGGCCAAATTCTACAGCGAGTCTGACTTTGGATGGAGGTTTCCGCTTTTGTACAACGAAGAAGCCTATCAGCTGTTCGAGGTGAAGCCTCGTGCCCGGTATTACGATCGCGATTGTGCGATGGCACTAAAAAGACGCAAAATTACTCTCACCCTTGAAAATACGCTTGGGGGGAGAATGTAAGCATGAGAAGTTCAGACGGCAGAATTATCATCATGTTTCCCAGGTAGCGTTATTAAACCTCCAATGATGCTCAGCACTCGAAAGTTCCATATCCTGTTACGAAAGGCGCAGTCTGCCTCATGCCTGGTGCGGCTGACAGGCCACAGGATTAGTTGAGGAGAGAGAGGCCTGCTGCTTCTGATAACCCTCACCACGGCATACCACGTTGGATATGCCGTCAGCGACAAGGCGCCTCTAAATAGACACAATGCGTCTTATCAGCACACAGACTCTCAAGCTCGTCACCTTCTACGGCGCCGATGAAGACATTCCTCCCTACGCCATCCTCTCCCACACCTGGGGCGCCGACGAGCTCACCATCGCGCAGTTCACCGCCAACGACGTCCAGACGCACGCGCACAAGACCAGCTATGCCAAGATTCAGCATTGCTGCCGCCTCGCCGCCGCGGCTGGCCTTGACTACGTCTGGGTCGACACTGTCTGCATCGACAAGTCCAGTAGCGCCGAGCTGACCGAGGCCATCAACTCCATGTTCCGCTGGTACAAGAATGCCGTCGTCTGCCATGCATGGCTGCACGATCTCGCGCCTGGGGCTGACATGGCAGCGCTGGGAAAATGCCGCTGGTTTAGCCGCGGCTGGACGTTGCAAGAGCTGCTGGCTCCCGCAAAATTCGAGTTTTACGACCGAGACTGGGCATTTCGCGGCACCAAACAGGATTTGCGGACGGAGCTCGGCACAATCACCAAAATCAGCCAAGATGTTCTCGAAAACCCCGACCGCATGTTTGTACTGCCCATTGCGCAGCGCATGTCCTGGGCTGCGTCCCGGAGGACGACACGACCAGAAGACCTGGCATACTGCCTGCTCGGCATCTTTGACGTCAACATGCCTCTCCTCTACGGCGAGGGTGATCGCGCCTTTTTCCGGCTGCAGGAAGAAATTGCCAAGGCAACAAACGACCTGAGCCTCTTTGCGTGGCGTTTCCCAGAAGAGGACGGCCAGCAGCGAGTGGCTCCCAAGCAGCCCTTCCACGGCATCTTTGCCACCTCGCCGTCGCTGTTCCGCGACAGCTCCCACCTCATGGCCATGCGCGACCCCGCGCTGAGCGCCGAGTACACCATCACCAACAAGGGCGTGCGCCTCGAGGCCGACCTGACCGAGCTCAAGGACGGCCGCATTCTGCTGATGCTCAACGTGCACTCGCACCCGACAAGCACCTCAGTCTGCATCTGGGTCCGCGCGCACGGCGGTGGGCTCTACAGCCGCTCCGCCCTGAGCTGGTTCGAACCTATCTTCCAGGGCGATCTCGAGAGCGTCGCCCCCAAGCGTCGCATCTACCTGCTGAAGCGCGTGTCGCCGGACCAAGCCGCAAAGCTGGCCGTGGGCCACCGCGGCGCTATCATGTTGCGGGACAACTTTTATTGGTACGGCCTGTCACAGCAGCAGCAGAAACTCGCGCAGGGGGCCTTTCTGTTTGAGGCGATCCGCATGCGTCCGCAGGAGGACTGGGTGTCGGAGAAGCGCATGATGTACACGCACGGCGCGGACGAGTATTTTGTATTTGTCTGGTTCCAGCTGCGCCAGCACCCAAACGCCCAGGACGGTGTGGTTGGCGAGGGGGTCGCGGTGCTGGCGGTGGGCAAGCTGGCGTACGTGGACAAGCCGTTTGCGCTGCTCATGGGGACGGATCTGGCGAGCCGCGTGATGCCGCCAGGAGGAATATTGGACAAATGGCTGCTGATGTCGTCGAGAGGCAATGCAGGATCGGTGACGCTGCCCTTGTACAAGGGTGAGGAGGGCTTGAGGCTGTCGGTATCATTGGAGACGGCCGTTGTGGACAATGAACTGGTGCACTGTGTCGATTTGTCTTATTTCAAAGTACCAAGAAATTCAGGCAAGACGTATCCAAGGAAGGTTTAAAGATGATTCAAACTGCTTATGGCTATGTGAAAAGAAATGCTGTATCGCATCGGCAAGCTAGTTATTCGCGGCATCTAGCCCGACACTCGTGCACACATCTCCGTATACTTGGAGGCAGTGGTCCAGCCTATCCCGCACCAACTTCACCCGCGCCGGCATCTCCTCGCCCAGCGGAAGGAAAAACTCGCCCTCGTGGCCCTTGCCTACGCCCTGGCCCATGACCACGTCAAAGATGTGGCGAACCGCCTTGTCCTTGTCGCCGAGCGCCACAAACGGACCGTTCTGCATGATGTCAATGGTCTTATCTGCGATGCTACCCTTGTAGTCATCTGGCAGAGGGTTGCTGCCCGCAGCCGCCACCGTCGGCATGTTGGTGTTGAAGGAGCCGAGATGGACCGTCAATGTGCGAATGTTGAACTCGGCGACTTCCTTGGCCAGTACCTTGATCATGGCTGAATACAGTTTTAGCAAGTGCCGCCAAAAGAAATGACAATGCAGAGCAAAAGTAGAACAGCGACTTACCATCCGTAGCAGCTTTGCCAGAGGCATACGTTCCCATGCTCTCCCGCCCCTCCAGCGCCGCGCCCGTGCTGATGTTCACCACGATCCCGAACCGTCGTTGGCGCATATACGGCACCGCGGCGCGGACCAGCCGAAACGGCCCAAAGTACAGCACCTCCATCTGCCGCCGCACCTCATCCTCCGTGAACGCCTCGACCACAGCGTGCACTGACGACGCCGCGTTGCTCACCAACACATCAATCGGCGCCGCGTCGTCTTCTTCCTCGAGCGCGCGGATGACGGCGTCACTTGCCGGGTCCGTCACGTCGAGACGCACCCACCGCCCGTGCCGCTTACCGTCACGCTCGATTTCGGCCACGAGCGCGGGCGTCTTGGCGGGATCGCGCGAGGTGGCGATGACGTAGTGGCCTTGGGCCTGGGCGTACCGCGCGAGGCCGAGACCGAGGCCGGAGGAGCAGCCGGTGATGAGCCAGCGAAGAGGACGGGACGGCGTGGTGAAGGTCCCGGGGGACATGCCAGGAATGGACTGCGACATGATGGACGAGGTGAATACAGGTGTCGGATGACGGTGTAGCGGGTAAAATAGATGGCGTGGGAGCTAGGGATCTAGAGATGGTTTCGTTACATCGCATCTCAGCGGCGTCGTTTTATACTCAACCGCTATGTCCTAAGTCCGGCGTATCCCCGCATTGGTATATGAATGGCGCGGTATCCACGTACTACTTTGGGCTATATGTCTGGTCCATTATGATAATTCTCGTTCATAAAAGCAGGCAGGCTCGGTTATTCACTCATCTCTTTCGCTGGCTTGTACCGGGCTGTAGAAGGAGCCATACGGCACTGGTGTAAGTCAAAATCCACACCGCAAAGAGTGGTCCGCTCAGTGTAAGCCGATGTCGCCCGCTGCAATGTGACAGAAAAATGAACAGAATGACATGAATTTTGTAGCTTGCAAACATATTTGCTCATGCGAATAATAAGAAAGCTGACGTTGATTATTATGAAAATCGCGGCTGACGAGGAGCTCTGCCCTCGAGCTGGCTGCCCACATTGTTCTTCGGACATCAAGGACGCAGCCGTGAGCCTCGGCGTCTGTAGTAGAGATTTGAAAGTTGGTGGGTTGCTTTGCTAAATTCGAAAATGGCGTGCGAGACTGAAGACAAGAAATTGTATTAAGGATGGCATCATATTCCGATTTTGGGAATACCGACCGAGATGGCCTCTACGACAGAGAAAGAAAAGGTAACAAAGTCACTTCGGAAATAGAGTCATGGTTTGCTTGATATTATTGTCGTCTTTCCTTCAGCTGCTAAGAATACTCTAACTGTCACACTGTCCAACTGCCAGACTAAACCTGAGCAGCTTACCTCTCTTCTGTGAACCAAGACACGAGACACCGAGATCTGGCTGCCGCCGCTTCAGCAACGGCAGTCAACTTGGACCAACTCGTTTGCCGTCTGAGCGCCCATCAATTCATTCGATATCCCTCGCCGGCGATGGCAACTGAGGGCCGCCCGCGCGTCATGTGAGTGCGGGATCCGGCGGCTCGGGCCGTTTCCAAGTGTACCTCCCCTAACGACCAGCGATGCTTTGATCTTGCAATCATCTTCCTTTCGATGGCCCCATGTGGGACGAATGGTTCGGCGAAAGTTGTCGACTTATAACTTGTATTGTTGCGGTTGCTTATACGCCAGAAGCTTGCATTCAGATCGAATGTGACGTCGTGTCGATCCGGAGACTGCGCATTCGCTGCTGTACATCCCCCCATTGCTCAGGGCTTTCCATCTCCGATTCTGACTCTATCGCCGAGCTGTCGACACTCTGCCCCATGCTCTCGTCGGAGAATGTCAGGCCGGGAACCACGGGGGCAGACAGATTCCTAGCCGCCAGATCCGCCGCCTCATGAGGCCGGCGAAACTCGCAGTCTTGTTCCACATCACCATCGTCGCCGTCATTTTGTGTGATTTCATTTTCGAGTTCGCGACGCGTTAGCGAAGCCACAGTATTATTATCGTCATCATCGTCGTCGTCCGTCCGCAGCGGCAGCTTCTGGAACCACCGCTCGGCAAACTCCTTTCTCTGCCTGTCCTCCCTCGACTCGCCGCTGCCACTTCCGCTGCCACTACCGAGACTCGCATCCTCACCGCGACCCATAGTAAGCAGACGCGAGTTCTGCTGCCGCCGCGTCTTATGCTGATGCGTCTTGTGCTGCAGATACACGTCCAGCGACGGGCAGCTCGGGAAGGCGGGACACTTGCCGATGGGGAATTCCTGGGACCGGGCGGTTTGCAACTTGCCGCCGCACGGCGGCGGCGCGTCCCTTTCGCTCCCGAGCCGCGGGCGATCCTCAAAGTTGCCGCGGTCAATGACGACGTACTGGTAGCGCACCCAGTAGGCTTTGCACTCCTCCCACATGAGGAAGCGTTGGGTGCCGCAGTAGGTGCAGGTCAGGTACACGTGTCGGCACATGTGGCGGGCGGTATTAGTTATTCTCAACCACTTGGATCCCCGAATTCTTCGCTCGATAAAACCGTGTCGGAGATTTCGATTGCCGCAACGGTCGTGAGCTTCGCCGTTTGTTGGGTCTGCAGCCACGTTCCTCAGCCGTGATACGGAAGCTCGAAAAGTAGACTAGAAAAGAATACTAGGAATTATGATTTTTAAGTTAAAAAGGGCATCTCTCGCGCTGAATAGTGTCGAAAGAAAGATAAAAAAACAATCAAAGTGATGAATGAGGCAACAGCGCAAACGCAGCCAACCGTCACCCTCCGCACAAGGCAACTGCCGTGTCTCTCCTGGCAGAGTGAACACGGAGTGAAGAGTGCCAACTCACAGCAACCTGATCCTGGAAACTGCTCGTTCGCGGGGCAAGTTAATGCGGGCAGTGAAATGCAGGCACCCGGTAATTTACCGCCTCGTCACACGTCGCTCTGAAATGGAACAAAGAAACGGAAGCTCCCTTGCGAACGTGCGCTCTCCGGTACGTCGTACAAACTAGAGGTACCCCGGACTGAGATCCCATTGGCAGCGACCTCGCAAATTAGACAGTCGCACAATAGACAAGCCCCGTGATCACTCATGATTGATTGACATGGGCAGCGTGAATCTTCAAACACATTTCTTTTAGTAGTGGTGTATATACAACAGTGTCTAGGTGATTTAACTGAAAGCAGATCCAAGATGCAAACAAACGCCTGTAATGTGAAAGAAAAGCGTACAATCTTTTTCCCATCAAGAGGCGCTTACGCCTTTTTGCCCTTCTCCTTCTTGGCCTTCTTCCTTGACGACTTGTCGCCAAACGTCTCCTCGTACACCTCGGCCGCCGTGGCGCCAGCCTTGCGCTTCGTCTTGCTCGACTTGACGCTGACGACGCCGCCCTTGCCGTCCTTGGCCGCGCTCTTGAGCTGCTTCTCGGCCTCGTCCCACGCAGGGCTGTCGCCGTCAATGGCGTACTGGTCCAGCGGCAGCGAGTCAATCATCTCGCGCTGCTTCTTGCGCAGCTCCGACAGGGCCTCGTTGCCGCCCTCCTCGAGCTCCTCGTTGAGCGACTTCGCGAGGGGCGCGTACTTGTCCACGATGGCCTCGTCGTCGTGCGCGCCGCTGGCGTCCGCCCGGCTCACGCTCAGTTGCTGCGTCTTGGGCATGTCCGCCTCCACGGCCTCGGAGACGAGCGTAGCAAAGTGCGTCGTCACCTTGCGGAGAACCTTGATAAACATGGCCATGAGCTGGGGCGCGGGCACTGTCAGATCCTGCGACGCGGCGTCAAAGTCCTTTCGCTGCAGGCCCATAGCCATGACGATGCCCTGCTGAATACCAGACAGGTTCACGCCCTGCTTGATCTTGCCGTTGAAGTAGAGGGTGGCAATCGTAGGGAGCAGGTCGAGAATGACGTGGTAGTCGAGCATGTTGTTGGCGTACGACTCAAGACGCTTGAGATCAAACGGAGACATGAAGCGGTCAAGCTCCTCCTTGGTCAAGGGAGCAGTCTCCGTGCCATCGAGCTTGGCTCCATTAGAAGCGGCCTCGTTAATACTCAGAGCCGTCAGCACAGGAAAGTTGCGGAACTGGTAAGACAGGAGGGAGTTGAAACGCTTTTGGAAGTCGCGAGAGAACTCGCCCAGCCAGCTTGAGTCGTCGCCCGTTTCCAGAGGTCGCAGCATGACACAGGTGTGCTCGCCGGTAAGATCGTTGGCTGTTTGGCGCAGATATACGGGAGCAAAAGAGGATCGCTTCCAGAATTTTTGAAGCTCCTTGGTCAAGCCGTAGCTAACACCAATGTAGTCCAGCTTGTCGGGTCGTCTCTGCGCCAGGCTAGTAAACAGAGGCGGCATCTTGCTCACGTCGCGGACGGCAATCTTGTCATCCAGCAGCGTTGAGTTGGAAAGCTCAGCATCAGTGGCTCTGCTAACTCTGTCGTTCATCACCTGGTCCTCATCCTCGGACAAGTTGGTGAATTTGCCCTCATAGTAGTTGATGAGGAGCTCCAGGGCTTTGCTGCCGTAGCCCTGGCCCTGATATTCGGGGTTGGTTGCAATTCTGACAACACGGGCACCAGAAAGCGTGGCAAAGTTCTCATCCTGGAACTGCTGGCTGACGAGCCAGGGGATCAGATCACCGTGAGGTCTTTGACCGCGGCTCAGACTGTTCAACACGCTTTCTCTGCTAATTCTGCCTTCAAGCGCGACTTGAATCACGCAAAGTGGCTCGGGAAGTCGGCTACTTTTGTCGGATCGAGGCCCGGTCAGGACAAAGAGCTCGTGGGAGGGCGCATCACTCATCAACTGCAGGTCATCAGGCGTGTTCTTGTAATGACTAGCGACGTAGAGAGCGACCATTTGCTGAAGGAAGGCCTCCGAGACGTGGTGGAAAGAGAAGAGGGTATCACGGTTAATATTCCAGAGCTCGCACTGGGACGGGTCAGGGCATCCACCCTTGTTCCTGGGCAGCTGAGCGTCAAGGCACAGCAGCTTGTTGAGCCACTTTTCAACGCCATCACCCTGAGAGTAACGGATGGGCTCGGACAGAGTAATTTCACGGAGCTTGCGGCCGGCCTGGAATCCCTCGCCCTTGGCAGCACGACCAGTCGCACGGTCTGCAATCTCTGTCTCGGCACCACCGGCAGGAGCACTGACCGACTGCTCACGAAGCTGCTTGATGAGCTTCAGAGACAAAGAGCGTCCAGTTCCTTCATAACCGTTAATAGTAGAGGCCATGAATACGAGGTACGGGCCCATGAGCTTGCGAACAAGAGGCAGGGGAATAGCGGCGGCCTCATCAATCACAACTAGCTCGGCCTGTCCAAGAACGTGAGCATCCTGAGGACGGATATACTGAATAGTCTGGCGATGCTGGCGGTGAATGTTGACTCGGACAATCGCCTTGTTGAAGTCAGGGTTCGTGCTCTGGATGATTGAGTAGTCGGCGTGGTCGGCATAGCCCAGCGCGTCGAAGCCCTTGAAGACAAACTCGAACAGCGTCTTCAAGTTCTCCGGCGACGGTGATGTGATGAAGATATTGCTGTAGCCGTACGCGACCGCGGCGGCAATGGCGACGCCGAGCGCGGCTGACTTGCCACGACCTCTGGCGGCGGTCAGGGCGACGGTGCTGCGCAGCGTCTTCTCGGCAATGGCGTCGGTGAAGGTGAGGAGGGCGTTGGCCTGGTCGACGGTGCGGGCGAGGCCGACGAGGGCGCCGACGGGCTGCTGGTCCTGGACGCCCTCCTTGACGGTCTCGAGCTCGCGCTGCGCGGGCGTCTTGTCCTGGTCGCGGTCGGGCGGCGGCAGGGCCTTGACGTCCTTGCCGCCGGAGATGGGGAGCACGTTGAGCTCGTCGTCGATGACGAGGCACGACTCGCAGCCGCCGAGGGAGAGCAGGAAGCGCTCGTTGAAGCGGGCGACGACGTCGGCGTGCGCCTCGGTGCGGTAGCGCGCGTGCACGTCCATGGAGAGGTTGTAGAGCTGGCGCAGCGAGCTCATGCCCTTGAGCAGCATGATGACGAGGCCGCCGCCCTCGACCGTCTCGATGCAGCGCGCGAGGATGTTGGGCGTCACGGCCTCAAAGTCCTGCAGGATGCACATGCCGTACGTGTTGCCGAGAATCTTGTCCGTCTCCTTGTAGTAGGTGTAGCGGATGTTGTGCAGCGAGATGAACAGCTCGAACGGGTCTTCGTCGTTGACTTCGCGGATGCCCTTTTTGATTTCCTTTTTGATCTTGGCCTCGCGCTTCTTTCGGTGACTGCAATTGGCACACGGGTTAGTTTGCCAAAAGCTCTAGGGACCACGATGGGCAGAGTGGCTGGCGTACCTGGTAAAGTTCAGCAGCTTGTTCTTGTACGCCCACAGAACCGACTTGTTCTGCTTCATGTCGACGCGGGACATGATATAATGGAGGCGCACAATCACATCTTTGCTGTGGTCGCCGACAACGACAAAGAAGCTTCTCTTCTTTTCTTGTAGGCCATTTCGAATCAAGGCGCCGATACGGGGATCGCTGCGATGGTCAGCCCAAGCTTCCGACGGAGATAAAAATATGACTAAAAGCCTCGAAACGAGACATCCGAGGCTACTTACACTTGCTTGCGAGCAGACATGGTGCCGACTTGTCAATCTCGCGGTTCAATTCGATCGTAATAACCCAAAAATGGCAGAAAAAATGGCTGTCCAAGACTACTGGCTGGACTGGCGGGCAAAATCCAAAAATTTGGCGGGTGTCTGCTTTCTGCCAGGCGGTGTGTCGCAGCGGCTCAAAATTTAAGTGGAGCAATTCAAGACGGCGAAGCTGGAGAGTCTCAGAGTGATACGGAGTATGAGAATATTTTAAAGTATTTCCGGTTGCTATTTGTTTTTCTTTAAAAGATGACTTACTCGAAGCAGAAGTAAGAGTAGTCACTGTCAATCACAAAAACTGCACAGAATGCAGACTGCATGGGCCATGTAACTGGTTGAATCGTTTCTATGTTGGCGAATTGCTAATGCAATGTCTATGGATGATGTGTTGTATGAAAAAACAGTCGAAAACAATCCTCGGTAGCATCTCTGGCTTGGTCACACCGCCGTACCAGACAAGACACCCCGTAAATCAGCCCCCGACCCGATGAAATGTGCCAGCATGAAGGAATTAAGAAACAAAGGGAAAGATAGATCTAATATACACGCGCTCTCAACAATGCAAAATCGCGGGGAGCGGTTCCGTTTATGTGCGGTCCAGCTTGCGGCGCAGGTTTCTCGTTCGCTTCATAAACTTCTTGTACTTCATCTTCTTCATCTTGAGCTTGCGCTGGCGCTTGACGCTGATGGCCTCCATGGTCTCGCCGACAGCGTGACCGCTGGCCAGGCCGCTGGCGCGGCGGGCCTTGGACTCGTCAAAGCGCAGCTGGCGCTGGGCGAGGCGCTCGATGAAGCTGCGCGGTTGGTCCTCGTTGATGATGCGCGGGCTGTGGGCGACGATGCGGATCTGGCCGTCGGCCTCGGTGGACTCCTCAATGGTGAACATGGCCTTGTAGACGCGGTGCTGGGGGTTCTCCTCGGCAGCCTCAGCCTCGGCGGCCATGCTGGTCTCGCCACCCTCGGCGCTATGGGCCTGGGGCAGGGGCGGCGGGCGGAACGGCAAAAAGTCGCCCGACATGGTGTCGACCTGCAGGTAGACGCTGGATTCGCTGCCGTCGGCGTTGCGCACCTCGAGGCGCTGCATGCCGTTCTGCATCTGCTCCTCCTGGCCGCCAATGGTCATCTGCGCCATGGGGCCGTCGAGCTGGTCGATGGTGTCGGACAGGGTGGACATGGTTTCGGAGACGCGGGCGGCCTTGGAGCGGGCGGCGAAGATGGAGGCAAAGTGCTCCTCGGATACGGTGCGCGGCATCGTCTGGGTAATGGAAATGGGGCGGTGAAGCGAAAAGAAACTCGACAGGCCGAGGGCTAGAGATTAAATCGTCAGCATGAAATTCCCTCCCGGATTCGTAAATAGGGTGATGATTGCGCCAAGGACAGAAAGACTGCTCCTGACAACCCCTCTCCTATTCTTCTGGAGGTCCATACCTTCGTGGGACATGTGGTGCGTAGCAGGGACGCTGGGCAGCTTCTTGAACGAGGCATCGCGGGCAGACGCCTCCTTGCTCTTTCGTTTCCGCTTGTCGCCCGAGGCCTTGCCGTCGTGCCGCGACGACGAGGCCGGGACGGACTGGCCGGCGGAGAATTCGTTGGAGCCGTTGTCGGAGCGGGAAGGCTTGGACGAGGAGAACCGACGCTGGTGACCGCGCATCACCATGGGTTTCGAAGCTGCGGCGGCGACTCTAGGAGCGGATGCAGCGAGGCCAGCAGCCGCCGGGGGCGCCGTGGCGACAACGCGACGCACCGAGGACGGCAACATGGCGAATCAAAGAAAATAGACGAAAGTTTGCGATGTGAGGTCGATCGTGAGGGGGAAAGAGGGGGAAAGGCGGGATAAGAAGAGGAGGCTGCGTCAGGATGGATCCTGATGGCACGGGACGGGTTTTGCCTTGGTTGCAGTCGTCGTGGCGGTCGAAAACCGGGATCAAATTGGCAGGTCCAAGAGGTTAGTCAGGCGCTCAAACTTCAAAGGCGGTAAAACCGGGCTGGCAGCAGGCTGGGTGCGGGTCAAGAGGTCGGGTGAGGGGGTGGCCTAAGGCAGCTATGAGCCGTGCCCGGAGGCGGTGGCTGCGCCTAGAGTCTGTGTGTCGTCGGCACAATGTTTGGTCTAATTGCACCACGTTTTGTGGTAGGTAATTAATGAAGTAGGGTTCATTTCTCAGCCTTAATCTTTTTTCTACTTGTCTGATGCGGCAGCCACGTTGTTGCTTACATTGCGGAGGGGTTGCTATGTATGCTTTACAAGGCAGGCATTTAATGCGTTAAGGACGGAGGAGATTGTAGCAAGAGACTACCTCTGTCGTTCACATGTAAAGATTCTCCGATAAACTAATCATATAGTTGAATGGCCGCTAAAAGCCAAATTTACAATCTGGTACTATGCTGAGCATTCGCCGTGCCCTGCGTGCCAATAATTGCATCATATCTTGCCCCCGACTCCATGAGGCACACAGTTTTCATTCCCTCTACACAAACACATTAGTTTAAACAAGAATGCAGAGTATACAGCGTGGTTGAACGCGCGCAGGATATTCGTAATTGTTTTGGGCGGCTTACACCGCAGTGATCGACTTGGTTGCAAAACCGTTCAACGAGCCATGCAATTCAAGGTTGAGCAAAATAAAATAAAATAGATTCATCACTTGGAGTCGACGAAGAAGCAGATTAACACCAAAGAGAATACAAGCATTCGGCATCTTTTGTTCCCGGTCGAGTGTCCGCTGCTGTGACACCTCAGCCGCTTCGCCACCCTCGATGCGCTGCGGCTCAACGATTCCCCAGACATTCCCTTCGTACCACGTGGGAAACGTTTGTGCTGATTTTTCATCTTTTCACCAATAAAGTTGTTTTCGCCTCTTGTGGTGCTTAACTAGACAGCATCGAGACGCAGTACTCATGATGGGCACTCTTTAGCATTGTTGCACGGCATAACACGACAGTGTGTCTTTATTTCCATTAATCATAGCGCAACGAATGATTCTAGCTATGCAGGGTCGTTAAAACTAAAGGTCCTAGGGATAAAAAACAAGAGCACCAAGCAGTAGCGCCCGGATCCAGAAACAAGGGTATTCGCGAATTGCACACAAAGACAGGCAGAGGGGTATCGTAACAAACAATTTCAACGACGAATGACGTGCAAAGCAGTAGCTGACGGAAACAGAGTCCCAGAAAACACTGCTCCAGTTCCCGCAAGCATTACTCCAACAGGGCCGAGGTCTCGTCGACGGTCGGCAGGGTCTTGTTCTTGCCATTCTTCTTGGGTCGAATGTCGACAGTCTCGGGCTCGATGCCGTAACCGCGAATTCTGTGGTCGTCTTCTTCTTCGTCCGAGTGGTACGACTGGGCGCCGTCGGTAAAGGCGGGGGCGTAAGAAGAAGACGTGCTCTTCTTTTTGAAGAAGCGAGACCAGGGCATGGTAGGTCGGTCTGGCCAGAGGCCGTGGCTGCAATTGGGGCAGTCCGAGTCCATGGCGCGCGAGGCGGCCCATTTTATGTGACCGTGAATGGCGAGACCGTCCCAGAGCGCGGCAAAGGCGAGCGCAACGTGTGAGATGCTGATTTCAGGTTAGCACAAAGTCAAATTCATGTTACACAGCGTGAGGGGAAGAAAAGTCCTGCACGTACAAGCTCATCATGAGGGGAATGGTGGCATAGGCGGCCAGCATGCTAAGCGCTGCCGACTTGCTCGACGACCGCCAGGTGTAGACCAGGACAATCATAATGCCCGTGGCAATGGCAATGTCAAACGCAAAGACGAGAAACGGGTGCGTGAGCTTGTCGCCAAACGAGTCGGCTTCCTCTATGCCATCCTCCAGCGCGCCTTCGACGGTGCCCATGATGCCGCCGCTGTGGCCGCCGTTCCCCTCCTCGCCGTCGTCGGCGCCGTCAGCCTTGGCCTTGCTCTTGCGCCGGAGGAGCCATATGCCTGCGACGGTGGAGAGCGACTGGGGGATGAGGCCGGCGACGGGGACGGCGCTCTTGGACATGAAGCCGTGGGCGAGGAGCATGGGGAGGGCGGGGATAAAGGCCACCCAGGTGAGCGTCCGGAAGAGCTTTCCGTAGCGCGCCTCGAGGGACGCCCAGCCAGATCCAGCCATGCCTGGGGATGTGGTGCGCCGGTGATATGGCGATGCTATGTATGTATGCTGTGGTGATGTGTGGCGGTGTCTAAATGGCGATGCGTTGGTTTGGCGGCACAGGTCGCTGCGGGGTGATGGAGGAGGAAAGCTGAGACTACACTGCTTAACATCGATCCTACTCTATGGGAAAGGGTCACGAAATCCAACAGGCATGCTATGCTGGGCTAGCTTCTAGCTTCCCAGGCACGAAAGGGTCATGGGAGATGGCAAGAGCATGGGCCACGCCCAGCTTCCCCTGGCCGTGAGTGGCCTGCTTGGCTAGCTAGCGGCAGGGGTTTCAAGCATGCTGGGCGAGACATTCTGCAAGGATGACTTGCTTCTACTAAATTGAAGCCTTTTCTGCTTCATATCATCATGGGAGGGCGGGAGGTGCCTGGCTAGGTAAGGTAAAGTTTTCTCGGGAGTCCCTTTTAGGCAATCCTGTCAAATGGCGGTGCTTTTGCTTTGTCTGCCCGCAAGATTGGCGACGCCCGCCCGGAGCGCCCGCCCGCTGAGGAAGCGGAGCTACGAGATCGGGAGGCGGGAAGCGCAGTTGGACGCTGTGCATATTTCAGCTTCAGAAGCCGTACCAAATATTAAAAAATATTCATTAAAATCGTAATAATTACTTTTGTGCCTAATCTTTTTTCCCATCATTTTTAGACGCCTCTGAGGATGGCTATCTGCTGCCCCTGTTCTCGGCGGCGACGACGGGCCACGACCAGCTACTTAAGATTTTTTAATATGGGGAAGCCTGGCCACTCTGGCGCAGCGCAAGCTTCCCCGGGCAGCCTGGGGCCTTGTCTGACAGGGAGATGCGCAAAGCCGAACCACACTCGAGAAAAAGGGTCAAAAACCACACACCTGGTCGTTCCTCTACATCTTCATCTTCATCTTCATCTCTTGTCTACATCTTCCGTTTGTGTCTTTTCCTCACTCCCGGCATACTTGTCTTTGACGCTGCCTGCATTTTCTTTCATCGCCGACCTTGCTCTCTCCTCCCTCTCATTCACTGCACTTTGCATCCTCCGACTGTGTGACCGCCGACATCGCCTTAAACCCATTGTCTCGCCATTCTCATCGCATTCACAACAAAGCGCGCCTAAACCTTTTCTTTCCCTCACACATTCTCACATCTTTCAAAATGGTTGTCTCGCTTCTTCGCTGGTACGTCGAATTTCCCAACGCCGTCTAACCCGGCGCACGCCTTGCTGACGCTCACAACAGGTACAACGGCCGCCTCGCCGCGCGCCCTCTTCTCACCCAGAGCATCACCACCGCCGTGCTCTTCGCCACCGGCGACATTACCGCCCAGCAGCTCGTCGACCAGCGCGGTCTCGAGAAGCACGACTTTGCCCGTACCGGCCGCATGGCCCTCTACGGAGGTGGTATGTTTCTTTTCACCGCAATCTCATGCGGCTAGCCTTTGTGCAGAAACAAAGGGGAAAATAAGTGAGAGAGAAGGCTAACGTTGTACGAAACAGTCGTCTTTGGCCCGGCTGCCACCACATGGTTCAACTTCCTCGCCCGCCGCGTCACCTTTTCCAACAAGCGCGTCGAGACGGCCGCCCGCGTCTTCATCGACCAGTCCGTCTTCGCGCCCACCATGATTGCCATGTTCCTCAGCAGCATGGCCACCATGGAGGGCGCCTCGGCCAAGGAGCGCCTCGAGAAGACCTGGTGGCCCGCCCTCCGCACCAACTGGATGGTTTGGCCCTTTGTCCAGACCATCAACTTTGCCTTCCTCCCGCTCCAGTACCGCGTGCTCTTTGCCAACGTCATCTCCATTGGCTGGAACAGTTATCTGAGCTGGGTCAACAGCAAGTAAACAGCCTTCATTCTAATTGTTTCCTTTTCTTTGGATTTCTCTCCTTTTTTTAGTCTTTTTAGAGTTACATTTAGGACATATAACCGCCAGGAAGTGAGACGCGGTAAAAGACGGCACAGACGCAGACGATAATCTTTTGTAATACATAAAAGCATATAGAATTGGAATATCATATGCATTTTTACAGCACTACGCACCTTTTTTGATGGACCTTGAATATGATGAAATATGTATGTGATTTGACTACTGCTTTTGTTCCGTTTTCCGTAAAACATGGCCATGCTTGGTCCTGCTCCTAGATATGCAATTTACAAACTCGAAAAGACATAAAAAGAAAGAAGACAAATAATCATATCATTCATAAGCAGCTCGTCTTTTAGACCTCCGTCTCAATATCGGCCTTTTGCTGCACCTCATGCTCAAACATGCCCGTCACCCCGTCCTCCACCCGTCCCAGCTTGTTCTTGACCCATTTCGCCGTCCGTGGAATCTTCCACTGCATGATGCCCCGGTGCTGCCGGTGCAGCGTCTTGGCCTTTTTCTTGTAGTCGCGCACCTGGTCCAGCACGCTCTGCTTGTCCGACGTGCTGCCGTCTGGCAGCGACTCACGCCCCGAGCTGACTTTACGGCGGTGGCCGTGGCCGTGGTGGTGGTGGTGCTGGCTCTTGGCGTCTTCGTTGCTCGAGTCGTTGTCGGCGCCCTCCTCGTCGGACGAGTCGGCGGCGTCTGTTGCGTTGTCGGCGTCGACGAGGCCGACCTCCTTCTCGAGGCTGTCCGTCTTGAGATTATCGCGCGCTGTGTCAATGACTTCCACAACCTGGCGGAGGTGCTCGCTGCCGCTGGCCCAGCTCGTGTGCGCACTGCCCATACCCGCCCAGAGCGTCATGCGCAGCTTGAGCTTGCCCACCTCCTCGCCGCATGTCTCTAGACAGTTGGAAATAGCACGTTTGAGATCACCTTTCCAAATCGTCAGCTCCAGCTCTTGCTCCTCCTCGTCCGGGATGTCCTTCAGCCAGAGCACGCAAAAAGCGGCAATGTGGTCGCCCAGGAGACGTCGACCGTCGATAAAGGTGATGTAGAAGCAGCTGCTGTAGCGCTGATGCAGCGCCAAGGCCACATGCTTGCTTGATTTCGTCGCCCACACCGCGTGCCCATCTTCAGAGGCCGACGAATACATTTTGCCGGTGCTGATGCTTGTCTGCAGCCGGAGCTTGCATCCGCGTAGCTCTTCCGGCACGCCGGTGCCAATAGCCTTGTGGCGGATATCCAGAGTGCCGTACTGCCAGCCGAGCAGGTTTCGAGGCGCTTGCAACGACACGCTACGCCAGACCAGCGAGATCCGAATACGGCCGTTGCCAATACCGCCCGAAATGGGCCACCATCCCATGACCTGTGTGCGTTGCTTAAAGATTTGGGCCAGAGGAAGGTGGACAATGCCGAGGAGAGGATCATCTTCGTGAAGGCGGGCGTCGCGGACAGACACATAGACTTCGCAGTCGCGCCAATCTCGAATAAAGCGTTCGCAGCCAGCGTTAAAGAATGGTTTGCTGTTCTGCGGCTTCACGCGCGACTTGAATGTCTTGCGGTGGTTAATGAGAATAGTGCAGTAGGACGAAGGCAGGCCTTCGCCGGTCTCTTCCTCGTCATCGCTGGCGCTACCAAACCTCGACTTGTGCTCTTTGCTGAGCTTCTTGATCTCGAGGCCGGTCAGGTTGTGGATTTGAATGCTAAGCAGGCCGCTGGGATATTCTTCGGGGGGCGGTGCAGAAATAATCATTTCGTCGTGTTCGTTCTTGAACTCGAGTACACGCTTCTTCTGCATGTCGTCTTCATGGCGCTCCAGAGACGTGTCCTTCAGCATGGCCTCGCGCAGCTTGCGCTCGCAAGTACGGTCAACTTTCTTGTGAAGCTGCTCCATATTGCGAACGCGCGTGTCTCGTGTTTGTAGTTGAAATTGGCTGTCGAGGATCTTGGTTTTGGGAAAATACCCAACAGACCACTCTAGCTTGCCGGGCATGTTGTCTCCGGACTTGAGAGCTCTGAAGCCATCCGCGCGGTGCGACAGCTTACCATTCGACTCTGGGTTCTCCATAATCTCTTTTAGGCTGACTTCGATGCGGCCGAGATCGTCATCGGCAGTAAATCGGTCAGAGTCCCAGAGTTGGACACGAAGGCGCTCGTCGATGTTGAGCTCTTCTGGTGTTACCAGAACAAAACAAGTCTCGTCCCAGCAAGGTGACATTTCCTTGAACATGATGCGTGTGCTCCAGACGACCTTGCCAAACTTGGCCCAGCCGACGGAGACATATGGATCTGAGCCACCCTCTCTGAAGAAGGGAATGGCGGCGTCGCCCATCTTGAAGTCGTAGCCTCGCTTGATGGTGACCATCAAGACGCCCTTGGCCAGGGTGTTCTTCTTGAAATCCTCGCCAACCAGGATTTTCTGGAGATCAATGGTCAGACTCTTGGGGGCGACGTACTGCGCAACAGCCGCATCGACAGACGCCTGCACAAAGTTGCTGATCAGCGGGACATCCATGATGTTCAGGCCCCGCTGGACCAGAGGCACGCAGCTCATGGCAATCTTGGGTTGGCCCATGAGCGTGACTGTGCAGAGGGAGATAAAGGGCGGGTCCGCGATGAGCTGAAGTCGAGCGCGGATGGTGCCGACAATGCCGTGGAGGTTGACCCAAACCGGGATCTTGATGTTTCCAGGCAGATAAAAGGCGACAAATAGGTGCAGGTCGTTATTGCGGTGCTTGGCCATTTTGGCGCTGGCCCTGGTGCGGTAGGCAAAGGCGACCTCCAAGTTCACAAAGGACCCTTCCTCGTCGTCCATAGCGTGAGGGCCGAATGGGTTTTCGTCAGCAGCAGCATCGTTAACCTTGTCCTTGTCCTTGTCCTTGCCGGAGCCGTCCTTGGGATGTAGCGTTTCCGAGGTGGCACCGCTTGGCAGCCAGCGGATGCCAAGAATGCGCAGGGGTTCGCTTCCCTGACCAATATCTTCAATGCTCACCATGCGGACGATCTTGGGAATGGAAGCCTGCATGACGTCTTCGAGAATATCGGTAAAGCTGGCAAAGAGATCAGGGTTAATAATAGGCCACAGAGTGCGCAGCACTGAGTTGAGCCACACAGTGCGCTCGTGCACGCTCTGGTCGGCTTCAACCTTCATCTTTTCGCGGTGGGCATGCCAGATTTCGTCTTCAAAGAGCTGCCGTGTTTGTTTCGAAGTAAAGTCGCGAGCGAAAATGGCCAGGTATGCCATCAAAAAGAAGCCGCCATAAAACAGGAGCCAGGGAATGTTGCCCTGTTTGGTCGAGGCGGGCAGCAGCTTGTATATCTCGTAGGCGGCGACGAGGATCAAGGCGGCACCAAAGACGCCGATGGTGGCGCCCTGACGGCTAATATTCTCAATCTCATCGCGCAGGCCGCCAAAGTCGGGCACCGGAAACTCCTTGTAGAGCGCGCCCGGGTCAGAGGGCTTTTTGGGATCGGTGGGTTCGTCGCGTGACAGGGCCATCGACTTTCTCGGCGCAAGCGTGGCAGCATCGTTAAATGTCACGTTTTCGAGAGCGTCGTCTGTAAAATCTGTAATGGTAACCGGCTGGTGGGTGACGGGATCCGTGACTTCGCGTTCGGCCCGCTGCCGTCGTTTGTCCTTGCCCTTGGCCCCGAGCTCCTTGCGGCGTTGGCGCGCATCGGTCAGGGCCGGGTCCGTCTGCGAGGTGTCGATCATGGGCAGCGTCTGAGGCTTGTCTTCCTCCTCGTCGCGGCCGCGGCTGCGCGACCTGCTCCTGCGGCTGGCCCGGTCGCTGAGCACGCTGCGTATGCTGAGGGACGACGAAGGTCGCGGGCCCGGCGACAGCGTCGATCGACTGGGGCGGAGCTCGGACAGGTCTTCGTCGCCCGGCGGCGTCACCTCGTCGCGCTGCATGGCTTCTTGCTGTCGCAGTGCCAGCTCCTCGCGGTATTTGGAGATTGTCGGAACAGGCTTGTGGCCGCTGTAGGGTTCCTGGTAGCGGCGCACATCCTCGGGGGAAATGCTGCCAGACATGATGCGCGGTCAGAGTTACTGGGGGGCCGTGGGCTCGTGGGGAAGCTTAATGGAGCTCATGGGCCAGAGCGAGGGCGTTGAGAACTTGGCCGAGGTAGAAAAACCACGTCTGCGAGTGATTTATTATGTTGATGAACTACTCGCGAGTATTGTGAGGCTTTGGGACAAGCTCGCAATCTCTTGTTGGAAGAAATTTTGGCTGTGCAGCGATATGCACGCACCTATTGGTACGTCATTAATAAGTTTGCGTCGCCTTGGCACAGCCACACCGGGCATTAAAGGGCGAATGTCTCTGAAGACTGTGCGTTGCGGAAATTAAAAACAAACTCTACACAATTATCCCATGTTTGTCTCTGCCTTTGTTGAAGTCTTCACCATCTATTCTTACCACTAACAGAACCTTTCTGTTTCTGTTCTTCTCTTGAATCTCTTCCGTCCGGCCAACGTTTTCCGGATCGGCGGGGTCGCGACGGGTCAGGCCTCTTTTACCGAGGAGCTAGTCCGCCGGCCCAGCTTGCTTTTCTTAGTAATATTTGACTGACCTATGGACCAGGGGGGCACACCTGTCTGTCAAGTGCCGGCGAGGTGCTACCTTGCCATTTTCTTTGAGCAAATGATCTTCCTCCCTGCTCGAGATGACCTGCCCATGACTGCGTCGATGGCAGCGTTCCCATCGTGTCTGCCCATGACTCTGTCAAAGGCAGACTGCGACCTAGTCGGGCCAGTCTACGCGTGTCGTCGCGCAGACACGAGCGTAGGTGAGCAGGGGCTACTGAACAAACATGATGCCTGCACGAGCAGCACCCCTTGCAACACAGCCAGGCAAATGAGCCTGGGATCGTGGTTTCGGCCGAGAATCACTATTAGCAGGCGTAACAAATAATCATACATTTCGTGCTCGTCAAAGGTTGTTTTTAGCGGCGCAATCGGGAGCAGATATGACGCACGTATTCCGTACAACTCATACACCGGTTGCCACCATGTATTACACGGGCCAGCGCTGGCGTCTTTTTCCGGTCAGAAGTGCAGTCAGTGTGTAAAAATCAGCATTTGCCACTTCATCGTGGCTTCTAACGGTGACTCGTCGCTTTGTAGCCTTGTCGTTGTCAAGAAACAGCTGGCTGATGTGTCCTCTTTGAGTGCCAGCAACCGCCACACGCCTCTTAACGAGAAGCTATGTGACATTCTGCTCATCTGCATCAGCGTATGACGCTAAGCAGATTCGAATTTATGGTGTAACATCGCGTTCTGTGGATTGTAGCGCACCTCTAGTCTGATGAACCTGTACCGGATATGTTCTGGTTACTCCCGCAGTGTGTGACGAGGGAGGTTGTGAACAAATCCACACCAGGTCGCTTCAACATCTCCCTCAGGCAGCCTCTGTATCTGACTAGTAAGGATTCTCTCATTGCCCATTTGTTCCCTTTTCAAGCTACAATAAAGATTCCCGTTGTATTTTCTATTCTCGCTTCTGAGAAACCGAGATGCCGGGCATGAGCTGGGAACATGGCGAAGATTCCGGCTGTGGACGGCGCCTTGTGAAACTTATTGACTATTTATTTCAGTATCATCATTTCATAATAATATGCATGTATGTTAAATATTGGTCGTAGTGTTTCTATTCAATGTCGTGTCTCGTGAAGAGTATGACGACCATACCCAACATATTTGGATTTGGTGATACTGGCTACTCATTTTCTACAACAACTGCATCTCGGGTTCATTGTGTGTTCACAATATTGGAAATTTTTATTGTTTATCGGAATCCATCTGGTTCTTGTCCTTGTCTCGGGGTTTGCATTGCGTAGCCCTGTGTAATGGCTCGTCATAATGCCTCCTGCTTGACTACTTTCCCAATTCGTCTCCATCAAGTATATAAGATCTATCAATTCCATTCTGTCCTCGAATTTTCAACAATGAACTCACAATCAAAACCAGCATCTTCCGGCACCGGAGCACGTACCAATTCGTCCTCGAACCAGCAGCAACCGCTCTCTACTACACGCACCAACCCTCACTCCATCCCCTCCAGCTCCACTCCTCCCACTCCATCATTGACAATGAGTGGAGGTTATAACAAGTTCCGTTGCAAGTTCTTCTATACGTACGACTGTATGGAATGGGTTTGGCTCAACGGGGCGGCGTGCGCACAGTGCATGGTAAGCAACTTAATCCATCATATATGTTTGACGGTACTAACGAAATCATAACAGGCGAAAGGCCGTGAGTCTGTCTCTGCGGCAATGGGACCATGGTTTACAGAACCTGGACAAATCCGCGTTCCGGTTGTTCTCGACGGCGTAATGCAGTACGTTGCTAGGAGAGACATCGTGCCCAAGGATCCAGCTCCGGCCGTACCGGAGGATCCAACCCACTCCTTGCCGGAGTGTGAAAATGTGCCCGTACCAGAGAGTTCAACTCGGCGTGGTGTCCCGCCGCGCTAACCATTTGACCGCTGATGCTGCTCAATTCATTTCTCAGAACTACCGCGGTTTTGCTACTGTACTTCTATAGAACTCAATACCCCTTCGTCTAGCAATTCGACTTTGCGTCGCTTTCGGCACTGACTTTTGACGATTCGAACTAGGCCGAATGACATGGGACGATGGACTATGGAAGTAACCAGGAGTGCAGCATAGGAATCTAGAGGATGAATGAATTAAATTGTTTTCAACTATAACTACCCCGTGTAGCCTTTCTCAGTTAACATCTGTGCTTTTTGTTTCTGCCCGGAGCCAAGGACGTAGATTTGAGGTCTTTCTCGCATGTAGCTAGAAGGCAAGCAGCATATAACATAGTCTTCAGATGGATCAGATCTTAACCGGATTATTTAGCAGTTCATGCCAAGACCAGAATACACATGCTGGTCGCCATGCACAATACGCCACTGATAAAGAGGTTCGCTGCTGCGGTGCTGAAACGCGCCCCTTTGAGCACAAAGAGACTCTGTGGAGTCGGTGACAGTTTGAACTTGAATGGGTTGCCAAGCAGAGGTGTAATGACGAGCTTCAAGCCAGCAAAAAAGGCTGAACGTGGACTTGACGCCCGCGCGATAGCGTCGACTGGCAAACGGGCGCAAACGGGCTGTCTTGCCGGGTGACAGCTCACCGCTCTGCCAGCTGCCGGTTCTGCCAACCGTCGGCTGATTAATGCAAACCGCCATCACCAACTTCTCTTCTTCATGCCTCATTGTTTTTCATCATCAGCTCGTTTTGCATCAAATCCATCACCATCATCGGCCGTCCTTATTTCCCTCTTCCGTCTCGTCCCTCCTTTGCGATTCCAGATAGCTCGAACCCGGCACCCACAAGTGCCACGCCACCACCCACCCCCGTCCCCCGACCCAGACACTAGCTCCGTCACACTCAAGCCTCAGCGGTCTCTCGTTGGCCAAAGCAAGACCTCTAAGCGCCGGGCCCGCTCTGTGCCAAACTAATGCAGCCACTGAGAGCTCGTCCAGTCTCGATGATGTCTCCATCAGCGTTGCCTGTTTGGCTCAGGGCGCCACTAGCCTTTCTTGCAGTGCCGGGCAGGGTCCCCCTCCTTCTCGCACCGTTGAGCTTGGGAACTCGATAGTACAAGTCGTGGCCCAGCCGCACGACTTTGTCTCTCTCCGGTCCCTTTTTCATCTTTGCAAAATAGATCATCTTCGCTCGCGCGCCTACTGTTGGAATATCTCTCTTCTCAGCTTGCCCGAATTCCGGTTTTATGCGGCTTCATCTCTGCACGGCGACCCGTTACCATCCCAAAACACCCTAGTCGCTTTGAAACGTCAATACGCTGCCTCCACCTCCAACTGCTTCTCTCACACCGAGTGTCGCATATTTGGTCGCAACCTTTGTGTGATTCGGTTCCCTGACTTCTGGCGTCGCCTCCCGCCAATCTTAATATCCTGAGACGAAAATTCTGCTTCGTCCTGCCGCTCACCAGCCTGCGCTAGCCTTGCGCCTGCGTCCCCGCCTTGGATAGCCACTGCTGACCGTCCAAGCCGTCTGCGAGGCTTGGGTTTCAAAGGCCTTGGGAATCTTTTGATCCGAACAAGTTGAGGCTGTGGTCCCGCACTAACAAGACCGGATCTGGTTTCTCATTATCCTGCGACGCGTCCAGGGTGTTACCCCGTTTCTGCGCTCAAGTTCCCCTGCTCCTCTCTGCCACTCCTGGCCTTTATCACTCTGATTCAGTCCATATCGTGGTTCCTTTTCTCATCCCATTTCTTTCTCTTTCTCCGTCCCAACTCCATCGAGCTTACTATTCGGGCTTGGGACCATCGGTGTCTGTTCTGTTCTTCCTCCTGCTGGCTCAGATATATTCTTTCTTTAATTCTGCACTCTTTTCATTCACTTTCTTTGTTGGATCTTCTAGCGACGGCATTTCATTCATTGGTATAACGACTCGGCTTTTACGTCACTAGCCGTCATTTCTTGGATACCACTTCTGTCGCCGGTCGACATTGACTCGTCTATTCGCATCCTTATGCGCAGCTCAATCTATCTGTCAACATGGCTGGACAATTAGGTTATCGTGAGGTGTTTATGAAGCAGTTCACTGCTCGGAAACTCACATTTCACATTCTCTTCTGGGTATTCCACTGGGGCATTTTTGCCTACGGTTGGTACGTTATATGGCCTGCCGCCCTGTCAACTTGAGCTGACTGTTTTTGCTAGGTGGAAGCAAGCCTCCGATGACCGACTCGCGGGTCTCAACTCTCTCAAATTCTCCGTCTGGATTTCTCGTGGTGCCGGTCTTGTCCTGAGTGTCGACGGCATGCTCATTCTTCTCCCTGTCTGTCGCACGATTATGCGATGGGTCCGTCCGAAGCTTCGGTTCTTGCCGCTTGACGAAAACATCTGGCTGCATCGACAACTTGCCTACGCGCTCTTGGTATTTAGTATCTGCCACGCCGGCGCGCATTACGTCAACTTTTACAACGTCGAAAAGACTCAGATTCGACCTGTTTCTGCGGTACAGATCCACTATGGGCAACCCGGTGGTATCACTGGCCACGTCATGTTGCTCTGCATGATGCTCATGTACACTACGGCCCATGCACGCATTCGCCAACAGTCGTTTGAGACGTTTTGGTACACCCATCACCTGTTTATTCCGTTCTTCTTGGCTCTGTACACGCACACCACCGGTTGTTTCGTCCGCGACTCTGTCGACGCTTTCTCGCCCTTTGAAGGAGAACAGTACTGGACGCACTGCATCGGCTACCTGGGCTGGCGCTGGGAGCTCTGGACGGGTGGCTTCTACCTCGCCGAGCGTCTCTACCGCGAGATACGCGCCCGCCGTGAGACCAAGATTACCCGTGTCGTCCGCCACCCGTACGATGTCGTCGAGATTCAGTTCGCCAAGCCTTCATTCCGTTACAAGGCCGGCCAATGGCTCTTCCTGCAGATCCCATCCATCTCCAAGTACCAGTGGCATCCCTTTACTATTACCTCGTGCCCCTTTGACCCATACGTGTCCATCCACGTCCGCCAGGTCGGTGACTTTACGCAGGCCCTCGGTGACGCCCTCGGTGCCGGTAACGCGCAGGCCAAGCTCTACGACGGCGTGGATCCTATGGGCATGTACGAAGTCGCCCTGCAAAACGGCCAGCAGATGCCCGCCCTCCGCATCGACGGTCCTTACGGAGCGCCCGCCGAGGACGTGTTCGAAAACGAAATCGCCGTCCTCATCGGCACAGGTATCGGTGTCACGCCTTGGGCCTCCATCCTCAAGAACATCTGGCACCTGCGCAACTCACCCAACCCGCCCACGCGCCTGCGCCGTGTCGAGTTCATCTGGGTCTGCAAGGACACGGGCTCCTTTGAGTGGTTCCAGACGCTGCTGTCCTCGCTCGAGGAGCAGTCCAACGAGGCCGCCCGCCTGCCCGGCAGCAACGGCGTCGAGTTCCTCAAGATCCACACCTACCTCACCCAGAAGCTCGACATGGACACGACGCAAAACATTGTCCTCAACAGCGTCGGCGCCATTGCCGATCCCCTCACCGAACTCAAGGCCCGCACCCAGTTTGGCCGCCCCGACTTCCGCCGCCTCTTCACCGGCATGCGCGATGGCATTCTCGACCGCTCGTACATGAACGGGCTCGAGGGGAGCATGCGCACGACGGTTGGTGTATACTTTTGCGGCCCATCAGCAGCTGGTATGTTCCTCAACCTTTCAAGCAGTTTTATCTCAGTCTTTGCTAACATGTATTTCTAGCTCGCGACATTAAGGCTGCCTGCAAGAGCGCTACGGCCCGTGAAGTACAGTTCCGCTTCTGGAAGGAACACTTTTAACACCAACCATTTGTATTTTGGCAAGGGAGGGGAAGGAGTTTATGGGAGGGAAGCGAGTTGGCTGGGTTCAACCTTTTTTTGTATCCGTGTATGCATTTATTGATCTGGATATGTTTGATTTTCCTCCATTTAAAAATCGAAATAGCAAATTATTTTACTGGCCATCTACCGCTGCTGCATGACCTGCCCTACTTGTCAACCATATAACACATCACAGTAAGAAGATGGGAAGTACTTGCAAACATTGTTGGAAAATACATTGTTTTTATTGTCATATTACATTTCATCTTTTCATTATCCCATCATGTACATAATAGCCACGGCAGCCCTTTGCCGTTCCCTTTCTGTTTTTTCTTCTCCTTTTGTAAAACTTCCTCCCGCTCGCCCGATAAAAGATGATTAAATACATTATTCAAGTCCCAAAATGGTCAACCTACCCACCCTTTTCCGACGAGGGGTCCGTGAAAAATAAAAGTTTTGAAACGTCGTTTTTGCGCCAAAAGTCAGAAATAACATCAGAGGGAAAAAGGTGCCGAGAGCCCGAGGAGGAAATATGGAACATCCCGACAATTAACCCAACAACTGATATAACCCCCCCTTCCCCTCCCCAAGAACAGAAAAATTCCCATTATAACCCTGGTTCATAGTGTCCGAAACCAGATGCAGCAAAAGAAAAAAAGAAGACCAGATTTTGCGCCGGGGTAGAAATAAAAAAGATACCCAAAGTCATCCCCGATGTGTTGGGGAATAGCTGACCATGAAAAGAAAAATCAAATAAAATCGCTTTGGCTTATTGTCGCTTTCATAGATTAAAAAAAGTCATAAACACTTTGCGTGTGTGGTTTGGAGTGGGAAGATGTGGTGCTCATAGCTCCCATTAACTCGGAGGAGGAAGCTCGTTTTCAATGTCGAGCTTCGTGACGTTGGCTTCCGTCAGCGCTTCCCCGGAGCCTTTTCCCTGGTAGCTGCTATTACTACGCAGGTTCGAGGCCGGTCCGCCCGCGGCGCCAATGAGCTTCGTCTCCTGCAGCATGCTCGAAAACTCCTTGTCGCGTTCCGGCCGCGGCACCCTTGGCGGCATGTTGACCAGGGACGGCGAGTCAAACGGCGAAAGCTCGTTGCGGCCGCTGGCGGTGGCGGGTGTGGGTGTGACGGGCCCGCCGGTGAGGTCATCGTGTGTAGTACTGTTGGCAGAATCAAGACTGCTCTTCGGGGCGGGTGTCTTGTCGACACCGATATGGGGGATGTTGGATGCGTCGCAGTGTTCGCTCATCTGCGAGCAATCAGACACGTCATGGTCCGGCGCGCGGCTTTCTCGTCGGCGAGAGACGCACCAACGAATGAGCATGCGCTCGAGAATCGACATGGTCACGGGCTTGGCCAGGTAATCATCCATGCCGGCTCTCTTGCACTTTTCTCGATCGCCTTGAATGGCCGAGGCCGTCATGGCCACGATGGGCACGTCGTGAATCAGGCCCTTGTAGGGACGGTGGTGACGCATCAGATGCGTGCACTTGTAGCCGTCGATGACGGGCATCTGCACATCCATGAGGATAATGTCGGGCTTACTGTTTCGGCCTTCGCTTGCCCCCAGGACATATTCGAGAGCTTCCCGGCCGTTCCACGCCGCGGTGACTTGGAAGCCCAGCTTGCGGATCGTCCGCGTCGCAATCTTTTGGTTGACGGCATTATCCTCCACGACCAGGATGTGGAAGGCGGATCGTTCGGACCGAGGAAGATCTTGCTCAACGCTCTGTGATGATCGGACAGAGTAGCGTCGACGAAGCCCGGAGAGTCCAGACGAACCATCAGAGCCCGGCGGCGTTGCAGTCATTGCATTTTCATATTCTGAGCTGTTGCATGAGAGGCTCAGGTCTGACTGCAAGCGATCAGGAATAGCAACAGCGTCGACGTTCTTGTTCCGTCGCTGGGGCTTGTGGAACGGAATCCAAAAGGTGGCCGTCGTGCCACTTCCCACGGTAGATTCCAGCGTGATCTGGCCGCGCATCAAATCAAGGAGATTCTTGCAGATGGTGAGGCCAAGGCCTGTTCCACCAAATCTGCGCGCAGTCGATGCGTCTCCCTGACTGAAAGGCTGAAAGAGCTTTTGACGCACGTCATCCTGAATACCAATACCAGTGTCTTCAACTGTAAACTTGACAACCATTGAGTCGGCAGTCTCCTTTTCCTTAACGACTGAAAATCGGACGTAGCCCTGGCTGGTAAACTTGATACTATTGGTAAGCAGGTTGGTAATGATTTGGCGCACGCGACCGGGATCTCCAATGACGGCTAGGTCATTTTCGATATCATCGTCAATGTTGGACTGGAAATCGAGATTCTTGCGTTCAACCGCAAACTTGAGCATGCGAACAACCTCCTTGAGAATGATGGAGAGCGAGAACTGGACCTCTTCAATGTCAAGTCGGCCAGATTCGACTTTGGAAAAGTCGAGAATATCGTTGATTACGGTAAGCAGAGACGTTGCCGAGCTCTGGATATTGTCGACATAGTCACGCTGCTCCTCGTCCAGGCTCATGTCGCCAAGAAGCTCGGCCATGCCGAGAACGCCGGTGATGGGGGTTCTGATTTCGTGGGACATGTTGGCGAGAAACTGACTCTTGAGGCGATTGGCCTCGTTGGCGGCGGCCTCGTTGGCAATAGCCTGGTGCTTGGCGCGCGACTGTATACGGAGAGCCTCTTCACTATCCTTGAGTTCAGTGACGTCCATGACCACACCAATGACACCTTCGACCTTGGCCGGTTCTCCGTTTTGCGGCTTCTTGCCGAGCATGGGGATGAAGCGGGTTCGGTACCAACGGTCGTCGAGCCCGTGCTCTTGGAAGTCCTCGGCGCGTTTCCCTTCGAGAATCTCCTCAATGGAGTTGAGCCAATCGGGCCGTTCACCATCTGGCATTTGTTCGGTGAGCCTATTAAATACGGTGTACATGTCCTCGCCAATGAACCAGCGAGACTTGTCGGTATCTTCGTAGGTGTTCTCCCAGATCAAGGCTCCCTCCAGCATAGTTACACGGCGGTTCGGATCAACGGTAAAGATGGTAACGTGGGAATGGGCAATGACGCTGAGCAACTGCTGGCGTGTCTGTTTGGCCGCCAACTTGGTCTCGATGCTTTCGTGAACGTCAGTGCAGGTGCCAAACCACTTGTCAATTTCGCCCGTCTCGGGGTTGTGAACAGCAAGAGCGCGACCCAGGAACCATCGCCACTCGCCCTCCTTATTGCGACAGCGATACTCCATGACATAGGGGTTTCCAGTCTCGAGTGCCCTGTTCCAGCGTGAAAGCGCCTCGGTTTTGTCGTCTGGGTGGAAACAGGTCTGCCACGCCGAACCAAGGCATTCCTCGGGAACCAAGCCAGTGAAATTATACCATCGTGTGTTGAAAAAGTCAGGTAATCCATCGGCCGTGGCAGTCCACACGAGCTGGGGCATGGTGTCACAAATGGTTTTGAAACGCTCCTCGTCGCGCTCTTTGATGAGGGAAATTTCTTCCGTCATGACGGTGACATCGCGGAAGGTGATGACGCCAGCCAGGAACTCGCCAGTCTTTTCGTCGGTGATGGCTTCTCCAAGGAGATCGTAGACTATGCGTTTTCGTTGCGAGTCAAAGACGCCGACACGGTGGGTGGCGAAAGGAGTGGCCGTCTTGAGCAGTATGGAGAGTGGATGTTCGTCAACTCCTAATCGTCTCCCAAAGTCCTCAGTCCATAATTCCCAGTTTTTGAGCAGGTCGAAGCCGTCCGAGGACGAGTCCAGGTCGGCATCGTGGGGAAGCAACAAGCGCGCAGCCTTGTTGGGAAATGTGACACTACCATCTTTCCACATGGCAAGAATGGGCATTTGCGTATTATCGAGCAGAGCATCCTTCATACGAATAATTTTCTGGAGGACGGATGGTGTGCTGGAATGGGAGTGGGCGGCTATAGATGGCGGGCCCATGGGTGGAAACGGACTTGAGGACATGGTGAGGACGCTGGGGGTGCTGAGAGCGGGCGTGTTGAGTGCGGGTGAGCTCGAGTCTCGGCTAGAGGCGACGGAGGAGGGGTTTGAGTTGGCTATCGATTTTCGCTCGGCAGCTTCGAGAACGCTGGATTTGGCAACGCTCTTTTTGTTGTTTACGGGGGTGGAGGGTGGCGACTGTGTGCTGGTAAAGGTGAGCGTAAAATAGAGCTGCTTGTCTTCCACCTCCCAGACGGTAACAATCATCTTGGCAAAGGCATGAAACTCGGACTCTTTGGACTTGTAGCGACTGTCAAAAGTTGTCTTGTTCAGGCCCTTTCTGGAAATGACGACTTCGATGATGGCGTCCTGGGTGGGCTTGGTAGGGGTGTTGCGGCGTTTGGTAGGGCTCGGGGGACCGTTGATGGTGGGCGTAGCGTCACCGGCGCCAGCGGTAGCGGTCGGTGGGCTCTGTTGGGAGGCAGGTGGACGAGCGCCGATTTCGTGAACCAAGGTGTCAAAGAATGTTTCCCAGGTGATCCAGACGGGCTTACCATCCTGCAGCATATCGATGCCAACCTGGGACAGGGTCTGGCCGCGGAGGCGGTCGATTGTGAGGGAAGTGTCTTCTTCGTCTGTGTCGTCGGTTATGATGCCCATCATTCTGCCCATGGCCTCGTTGGCGAGGACGACGGTTTTGAGGCTGTTGAGAACAATGACGGGCGTGGGCAGATACTGCATGGCGGAAAATGCCAGCTGGGCGGGCGAGATGGTGGGCATGGCGAGGCGAAACGGGCTCTGGGACTGGGAGCGGTTCTCCTGCGCGGGCGTGCCCAGGGGATCACGAAAGAACCGGCCGCCTCCGAGGGGAAGAGAGGTGCTGACATGGCCATTGGTAGTTGCGTGGGCATGGCCGGTGACGGTATTCAACTTGAGCTTGGAATCGGTAGCGACTTGGCCGGGTCCGGGGGCCAGGCCGGCAGCGGCAGCAGCAGCTGTATCGTGAGGAGCGATGGTGGGGGTGGACGTCTGGCGCTTGCTGCTGATTTGGATGGGATCGGGGGTGCTCATGTCGGCGGATGAAGGCTGCGAGAACTCGCCCATCGCTCGCGGAGTACGGAGAGCTGGTGGTGTGGCCGGGTCGCTGTCGTGGAGCGAGCAGACTGGTGGTGAGGGTTAGGCCGGCGAAATGCAGCGACGGCATGGGCCAGGCCAGCAGGATTGGACACTAGCAGGCGGGAGGCAGTCGGAACATGTCTGTCGGTTGGTTTAGCCGACTGGCGAGGGGATCGAGGTTGCGCAGCGGTTTTGCGACGAGTCTATGGTTGCAGACGGCGTCGGATCTGGGTAGGATCGGGTGATCGTGTGCGGCGTGCAGCTTTGGCGATGGATGGGTCGAAAAGGTTGAAAATGACGACACAATGAGGCAATGTCGGTGGGTGTCGATATGGGCGAGACACGGTGGGAATAGAATAGAATAAGATGGGTCAAGGAGGACAAAGTTCAATACAGATGGACAAAGGTGCAAAATGCGCAAACAGGCGATGATGGGAGAGCGAGAAGTCGAAAGACTGGTGGTGAAGCAGACAGCAGACAGCAGACAAGCAGAGTGGTTGGTGGGGGTGGGCACGGATGGAGAATTGGCAATCGAGCTTGTTTGCATCAAGCAACGACTAGCAGGAGAAAGAAGTGGAAAGGGAAGCAGATGGCAAGGCGTCAAGGCAGGTGCAGCGAGTCTAGAGTTTGTGGTTTGGCCTTGGTTGGCCTGGTTTGGCCTGGTTTGGCCTGGGTTCAAGGCAATTATGGTGCGCGACTCCATCCACACTCATTGAATAAGAGGCGTATTGGGGCAGCCGGTTGTGCTTGTCAATGCTTGGCTTCCGCTAATGGCCTTTTTGGGTGACCAAAAACAGGGAAGTTGGCTGTGGATGATGATGTCGCGCGGCTCCACAGAACCACTCGAGCCAGTCGGTCTGCATGACTGACTGTCACTCCTCTTCCATATTAAGGTAGGTATTCTAAAATTCTTAATCAGCAGAAGCAAAGGTTCAAAGCTTATCGTATGTTTGCTTTAGGGGTCCAGGCAATGTTCCATAGAAGTCTGCAGTTTGGTGGCTCAGACAGCAGACCCTGTCTTTGTTACAACAGCATATGCCGACCACATGTACTTGAGACGCTCTGCTTCTCGCCCAATCTTGTGCCTATACCTAGTAAACAGCCCGCTGTCAGTATTGAACCGCCTGACAGCGGTATTCCCACTGCCGACCACCCTGGACCCTGGGCCTGGCCCAGTCCCGGCCCCGGGTGGCGTATCCCCCAGCGTGCATCCGCGCCCCCAGCGGCCCCTGTGGTCCCCCTGCTCCGGTGATCGACAGCATGCGCGGAGCCTGTTTCTGCGGTCCGCTTGCAGATACCAAGGCGAGATGCAATGCATATAGTTGGTGTCGACATTGTTTTTCTCGATTTCTTGTCCGTTTTTTTTAGGGAGAAATATAGCCAAATCGACTACCGGTTAGCTGAGCTGCAGCCTCGTCGGTTGACCTACCAGCCTCAAGCCACGTCAAGCCACCTCCAGCCACAATTCCCGACGATGCCCATTACGACGATTCAGCGGGTGCGCGCCCACCACTGGCACCTATAGAGGACCCTATTATAACGGTCAATGTACCTGGAACGGCCCGTTTGCACCAAACTGCGACTTCTAATTGCTCAACGCAATTCTCCTCCAACGTCATCTTCATCCTCTTCTTCCTCGAGTCATCATCACCACTCCATCAGACAAACACCTTTTCTAGTTACCACCAATGCCCACCACCACCAAAAAAGCAAACTGCAGCAAAGGCCCATGGTGAGACATACACACCTCAGCCGCTGCCTCCTCCACCCCCGACCGCTGTTCGTCCCGGTTTGTTTCCAAGCTTTTGCATGCCCTGTTCCTTGTTTTGCGCCGTTCTGGAACTGGGTCCGACCAGGTCCAGAACCTCTTGTGGACTCACCCTCTCCTTTCTAGCGTGGGCACCGCTCGCAAAGCCGATCAAAAAAACGAGACGACCGCTGAGCAAATGTCAGCGCGGGCTTGCCTTGGACCGTGGTGCGCTTCTGGTCCTGGCTGGGCCTGGCCGGGCCGGGCCTGGCCTGATGCCATCCGCAGTGCCATACTAACTCTTCAACGTCCAGTCTCGCATCACCAACCCTCGATTTGGCCTCCACCATCGCAGCGCGCTTTAATTCACCCTTCTTTACCGCTACCACCGTAGAAATATCATGAGACGACAAAATGTAACCGATTTTACCTTGCTCACATTTTTTGCTCCTCATGCCCCTTGGCATCCTGCTACCTCGTTCCATTCGGGCCTGTACGTATGTACATAGACTGTCCCAGCTCTACCTAACTAGCTTACTGTCCCAGTTTGTGTTGCACTGTGACAGGGCGTCAAGCTGCTAAAGGGCCTTGAGCGCTGGAAGCCAGCCGCAGGGCACTGCCACCACAAGGGCCACTGAGCTTGAAAACTGTAGCATCATATTCCCTTCCATATTAGATATATTTCATCCTACTCTAGACTAGGCCCTTCGCCCTCCCACTATGCCTCTACGCAGGGTCGCCAACACGAACAACCCTTGTCCCGGCTCGGCAATCTCGACAACTTGTCTGACCACCACGGCACGCTGCCGCCCCATCAAAGTGCAGCTGCTGGACCTGCCCGCAACCTCTAACTGACTGTCACGATTGATATGTGGAAGACTACACATCAGTTTGCTCCAATGTTTCTTGAAGCCATGGAGCTGCTATTTTGCCCTTGCACGAGCAGCCCTCTCCTCGAAGAAGCTTGAGACTCGTGTGGCACAGAGGTAGGCTCCCAGGATATAGGACTGGACCAATTCGAAATGAGCGGATGGTATAACGGATCGTTACTGGTTTCGGCGATTTCTAAGAGAGGTACATCGAGACTGAAAGTCCAGTCAATATCTTCAAAAAATTCCAGATCGGCGTCTACAAACTCGGGCATTGCTGGCAGTTCCGCGACCGCCCTTCTATCCTCAGGGTGATCCGCCATTCTAGGGTCGCCAGAATATTTGCTCACGATTGTAGATGTAGGTAGAGGACGTCAAAACCAATAATGCATTGGTCATAGCTATCCCTTTGACAGTCATAAGGCAGCAAGCAGGCACCTTACCGGGATACTATGCTAACCGCTGATATGGTACTAACGTCGGGCACCCATTTGTGGGCATCCGTTTTACACCGAAGAAATACCCAAAATTGCCGCCATAACAGGCTGAGCCTAGAAAGATGACGAGTAGTAGGTGGAGAGGAGTAAGTGAGGTTGATTGGGACGAGATTATCCTGCGGGGTGGGGAGGTTTATATGACTCGCAGCAGGTCCTGGAGGTTCTTTGTTTGTTGGTTAACAGTGTAACCGTTTGCCATTCTAGCAGGCTCCTCCAATCAGACCGCGACCGGTCAGGCAAGCAGATCGACCGGCACGTGCCGGTCCCAGCTCTGCCCAGTGTACCTGTTGGCATCGAAGTACCAAAATCAAGAGCCTCCCTTCAGCAAACGATCGGCGGCCGAGACTTGGTACTGTCATATCAAGCGCATGCTCATTATCAAGCGCATGCTCATTATCAAGCGCATGCTCATTATCAAGCGCATGCTCATTTTGCAAATACGAGCATCTCCGCTGCAACCAGCCTCGCCCAGATCTGCCATGTCAAAGAATAAGCCATTTTATGCAATTTCGCTGAAATATGATATTCATCTCCTCAGATATCTAACAGTCGGGCTTCGACATCTCCACTGTGGTTATGATACAAGGTACACCACGTCGCGCCGTAGTTGTGTGGCTTGCTCCACCACTACGTCAGGTCTATCACCACTGGTGGCTCAACTGTGGTCTTGCGCTTGTTCTCGCAAGCATCGCAGCGCAGATACTCCCCCGGGTTGTATAATGTACACGCCGAGCATACCCATCCCGTAGTCCCACCGCTATTCCTGTCGACGCGGGCAGTATCCTCACGCCGGCTGCCGCGATTGCCTCCTTCGAGCATCGTCACGAGACGGCTGCGTGCTGCAGGCGCAGTTCGATTTGGCGCCGTGCTCGCTTTCGTCGTGTTTGTCCTCGTCGTGTTTGTCCTCGTCGTGCTCGTCCTCGTCGATGTCGACCGACTTGGCCCTGCGGAAGACGTCCGCCGCGGCGTCTGTCCATGGCTATCGTGGAGCTCCGCCAGCGCCTGGGCAATCGCCACGTCGTTGGCATGGTCCTCCTCCGCCTGCGTCCTGAACCCGTTGCGTCGCGCCGTCTCGCCCATGTCCCTCATCTGCGTATCGTCCAGCTTGTCCGCGCCGCATCCTTCCAATGCGCGCTTTCTGCGCTCCGCCGCCTCGGCCGCCGCCGCACGTCGCATCTCGGGCGTGAGAGCACGTATCGAACCTCCGAGTCGACGGCCGGCCACGGCAACTCCACTGCCGGCAGCACCTCCACGCGATGAGGAAATGCGTCCCCGTTCTCGCGCAGGCACAGCGGCCGCGCCGCCACCAAGTCGACGGCCCTCGGAGAGAAAGGACGCGCCGCTGTAGCCGGACAGGGACAGCGTCAGGTGCTCGTCGCGCAGCTTCTCCCACAGCGCGTGGAATGCTCCGTTGTGCGGGCCATGCACGTTGTGACACAGCTCATGAAGCATCGTGTCAATGACCATGTCCAGGCCTAGGAAGAGCGTCTTGTCATTGGCGTAGCGCAGCCGGATGCATATCTGCTGCCCTCGATTCACGTTGAGGCCTGCCCATGTCAGTATATGCACGCACCGAAGTAAACCCGAGAATGCCATACCCCCGTAGAGAGGTCGCAAAGATAAACCGCACCTAGTAGATTCGCATCGTTGGGGTAGAATTCCGCCAGCTCGCCCACGCGCCACCCGTGGCTGCGCATAATCGGCTTCACGGCCGAGGCGATGTGTTTGAGCATCCGCAGCGCGTCGGCGGCGCGCGGCATCTGCGCGAGGTGCACGTACGACCGCACCTGTTGATCTTGGTCCACCATGTTGTCGACGTGTCCATCGCAAACGTGCGGTATTTACCAGAAAACCCAGTCACGACATCCTGGCTGGGGTTTTTATGCCAGTTGCACGTTTGAAGGTGGCCAAAATCTTGGGCTCTGATGGGGAAAAAGACGTGGTGGGTCGCGTGCTGAATCACAGCTACACGCCAGTCTGCTGCCTGGCACAAACAGTAGATAAACCCGGCGGGAAGCTGAGCAACGGGATTTTCGTGTAAATGAATTTTCTAGACTCTTCTTTGCATTTGAAATGTGCTCTATAGATGGACACGGGAAATATGCTTGCAAGTCTTGGGCGTGGATGCTCAGTGGCCAACGAGAGATGCCTTTATATCTAATTGACTGACTTTTAATTTCGGGCAATCCTCATATGTGTATATATGCTAGTAAACCTTTGTCGCCAGCGCTCGCAGACGCACATACGAAATCATCTCCCCTCCTCTTCCATCATCACACACCACCCTCAACACCTCCGCCGCCTCCTTTACCGCCTCCTCCCTCATCTCTCCCTCCGGCAAGCTCTCCAGTATCATGCTCCCAAACAGCCTCAACCAGCCCTCCACACCCCCCTTATCCGCTTTCGTCGGCCGCCACTCCCTCTCCACCTTGTCCACCCGAAACCCGGCCTTTTCTAGTGCTTCCGTCGCCCACGCCTCGTCGGGGAAGAACCACGGGTAATGCTCTAACACGGCGGGCAGACCGTCTGGGTGGCGTCGCGCGCAGGCGGCGAGCACGGCGGCGGCCATTTCTTTCACGTTGCCGAGACCGCCCATCTCGAAAGCAAAGGTGCCGCCGGGCGCGAGGGCGGCGTGCACGGAGGCGAAGAAGGATTGGCGGGTGGCTTCGCGGCGGAGAATCCAGTGCATGGCGGCGTTGGAAAAGGCTTTGGAGTAGGTGCCCCGCTGAAGAGCGGGATTGCTGGAGATCTCGGTGCCATCAAGCACTGGTAGATATCCTCATGTTAGCTAGAACGAGACCCAGGAATGTCTGGTGCTTGGTGGGTTTTACCTTCAAACGTAGCATTGGGGAAATCTTTGCAGAGGCTCTTGGCAGCGTCAATCATGGCCGCTGAGCTGTCGATGCCATGAATTGATCCTTTGCCCTGTGATAGCACCTTGGCGAATTCCAGATTCAAGATGCCGTCTGGTGTCTGCCGTTAGCTACGTCATACCCTTCCTTGACGGGGGAAGAAGAACTTGCCGCCGCAGCCAATATCGAGAACGACATCATCTTTTTGTAAATCAAGCCATTCGGTGACTTTGCCGGCCAGCTTGGGCACAAACGACGCCGAATGCTGGTAGTCCTGACGGTTTGCGACGGCATGTTAGAGGAGGGGTGTGCGCTGCGGGGTTGGGGGGATGCGACTTACACCAGCGTCCCAGTGATCTTTACCCTGTTCCGACATGATAACGAATTATAAAATCAGGAACGATTTAAAATAAATAAGTGTAAGATTTCGGTACGGATAGAATTTTGGTTAGGAAAAAAAACTATATGCTTCCTTCTGTAATATGGAAGATGGAGAAAACAGGCTTTTATATTTGTATGGACCGCGCCTTTGGAGTAGTCGGTCGCCGAAATCGGAGCCGCTGCAACGACGTCCAAAAGTCCCCAGACAGCAAAGAATCCTACAAATCATGTCGTTTTACGTCATTCAATTCGGGATTCGTCACAATAGGCAGGTCAAATATCATATTCTACCACACGCATGGCCATAGTTGTGGCGCCATTCGCCGGGGATATCGGCCCCTTGTTTCGTGGTTCTGCGCTGCTCGCAGTTCAGCAGCAGCAGCCAGTACCTTGTCGTCATGCAAAGTGGTTTCTGCTCGAAGACGGTCTATTTTCTTTTGTTCTTTTCAGTCTGCTTTCGGTCGCTGCTTTGCTGATTTTAGGCCGTTCATTCATCTATGCTGCAGTGCTTGACGAGCAACATCATTACAGTACAGGCGATAACACACTTGGGCAGTCAGTCTGCGTTTCTATGGATATTTGTTGTAGGAAACAGGTTATCAAATTAATACATCGCTACAATTTAACGAATCATATGGCTTCCTTAGAATCGTAGAGACGCACGAATCGAAATAAGCTTCGAGCCGCCGAAGCCGGCCGTACAAGCGTACCCTGTAGAAGAACAATCGTGGCCGGTTCCAGCTTCGCATGTGCGTTTGCGTAGGTTGAAATTTCAGATATGCACATTCAAGTCTTCAAGTTTCTTTTGTTACAAATTGAACACAAAAAGCGAACCAGTAGGGTTGAAATAGTAAACGAATCGACCTTGCATGGCTTTATCACACAATTGCACAGCATGTTTAACTATCGTGTCGTTCAGCGTATTCCACGAGTGTAATATTTTATTGTTATAGAGTAATATCGTGAAGAAGCTAGATGTTTCGTGGTTTTTTTTTTAATCATCTCAATTTACTTTTGTCGTATTTTTCGATGACTTACCGTACCCTCTCAGCATATGCCACGCATATCTGGACTGTGTCTTGTGCTACTCACTTTTACGTTTACACATATTCTTGCACAAGACGCACACGGTGATGGATTTGGCAAGATCAAAACTGGGAGGAGAGAAGTTGTCAATATTCAACCATTTTATTCCAATCCAACGCCAAAGCTGTAATGCTTTCCAAATAACAAAACGAAGGCCAATTTGAGAAAACAAACATTATAAGAGATCAATCTGTGCCATGTAGGCGGTAGGAAAAATATATAGGGTGTTAAGAAAATCCAGAAGAAAAGAGAGCAGGCTGCATTCTTGTTTGCCATCCGCCGCTCGTATTGCTGTCGTGAGGTGTACAGGTCATTATATTCGTAAGTGTTGTATTTACCATCCAGTACTTTCATTCTTCTTCACGACGGAACGGTGGTATCCTGCGATTGGCTCGCCGATCCGGAGCGCAGCGCACCCGGGTCGTGAATTTCATGACTCTCGCCCGCCACATCGTCCGCGTCACGATCATGGTGTTGGGCGGCCATGACGGCGCGGCGCTTCTCGCCCTCGCCGACCACCTTTCTCAGCACGCCCATGCGTCGTCGGAAATCGTCCGCCAGCGCCTCGAGGTCTTCGCGGCCGAGGCTGCCGCTGCCCGACGACGGGAGGCTGCCCGCGCTGCCCACGGCCTCGGCCGACGAGCGCAGGTCGACGGGGTCGCGCGAGGCGCCCTCAATGTGCAGCATCAGCGCACCGCCGTTGCCCGCACCACCCCCGCTGACGCCGGGCGTGGTGGGTTCCGTAGCGGTGCCGCCGGCTTGTTGCTTCGAGAGCGAGGCCGCCGTGACGGCAAACTCGGGACCGAGGCTGGACGCGCAGGATACGGCCCAGGCATCGCGAGCGGGTGTCGATTCGAGATCGACAACGAGGCTGCGGTGGTCGTCGCCGTCGTGGTCGGTGGGTATGGAGACGTCGTCGTCGGTAAAGATGTAGTGGATGCGCGGGTGCACCGTCGTGCCGCTGGTGGTGTTTGTGAGCAGCGCAAAGAGCGGTTCAAACGGCGGCGGCGGCAGTTCGGTCTGGGAGGGGGCGATCTGCTCGGCAGAGGCGGAAGCGGATGTACCGCCGAGGGCGAGGGAGGATGCCACGGCGCCGCTGTCATCGCCGATGCTGCAGTCGGCGGCCGAGAGCTGCACTCCCGAGTGGTTCTTGACAGCGGTCGCGGAGGAGGTTGGATTTCGCGAGGAGGACAGGCTGGTGCGTGACGCAGCGTCCGCCTCTCCGGATGGAGTTGCCATGGCTGGGCTTCTGGTAGATGCCGATGCAGGCGGAGCTGTTCGAGCTGAGGTTCTTCGTTCGTACACGCAAGCTTCAACTAGCGACTGGAGTCGCACTCTGTGAGCATCGTAGAGATGACCGGTGAAAAAGAAAGAAAAAGGAACCTCTCGTCTCGAACCTCCCAACAGCCGAGAGCGAGAAAGACAAGATATCAAGGGAATGTAGATGTAGACGTTTCGCTGAACAGGACCCTTGGGAATGCAGGTCGGACCTATCTTATCGGCACGTGGAGAGAGGCTGAGGGAGAGTGACGCGCCAGGCTACAGCGGGTTTTGCCCCCAGTTCCGAGACGGGGCCAGTGCACTTGGTGGCGCCGTCACTGGCGTTGTTAGCAGAAAGCATATATCAATGTCACACTTCGCTTTATTACGGAGCGATGAGATGTGATGTGATTTTTGTAAACCTTGATCGACAATGCTGATCGGCGATATCTTTAGCCTTTTTTTTGTTCTTCCCAAAGTGGTAAAATGACGTCCGATTCTGGTGCAAATACTGTGTTCTTGTTCCGCTCGTCACGTTCACATCAAAGCAGCGAGCATGCTTTTGTTGTATCGCCAATGCCTTTCTTTTTTTGTCCTTTTGCTCTTTTTGCTCTTTTTTATTAATGCATCTATTTTATCGCTGGGGTATCAATCAGACTGTGGCGACCATGATGCATGAATCTTCTGCCTACCACGGTCAAGTGCTGTGCAGTGTCGTGAATCCAGCCGTGACGAGGCTTCTCGGTCGCTCTTTCGAATCCGCGGAAACATTCGAATAAAACAGGCCCTGTGCAGATTAGTATACCGGCGCGCACAACATCTCTCAGCAGATGATCAACTCACCCCGAGCCCCTTTTTCTTGCAAAAGTTGGCCTTTTCCCGCACCGTCTCCGGGTTGTCGTACGCGACGAACCCTTCCTCCCCGCCCGCGCAGTAGGCCGCGATGCGACGCCGGTCCACGCCCTCCTGCCGCCCCTTCCCCGGCAGCCGCGCGTAGTCGACCGGTTTCGAGGCCGCGGGCTCGTACGCCTGGCCCGGCCCGTCGCAGCCCGGGAAGCTGGTCCCGAACGTGGGCACGCCGAGCAGCAGCTTGGCCGCGGGGAAGCCGCGCGCCAGCAGGTACCCGGCGGCCGCCGCCGTCGACGGCTCGTCCCGCGCCATCGAGTAGAGCTGCGACGGGCACAGGCTGCGCCCGGGCTGCGCGTGGTGCAGGTTGTACGTCTGTAGGTTGACAAAGTCGAGCGACGCCGCGGCCGCGTCGAGGTTGATGTGCTGCAGCACCGCGGGGTTGGCGGGCAGCGCCGCCGTCAGGATGCGGTGGTTCTCTTGCAGCTTGGAGTGCACCGCCTGCACGAGCGCGATAAAGTTGGCGCCCTGCACCGGGTCGGCGGGCACCTGCCAGGAAACTTTACCCTCTGCTTTAGCAGAAGCCTTTTGAGAAGTATGAGAGCAGCTGTCGTAGTCTACTTACTGTCCACGCCGTCGAGCCCCGACGCCACCACGAGTCCTGCTGCCGTGTACGCAAAGTTGTTGCGCGTGGCCGGATTCGAGGCAATGGAGGCGAATACGCCCGACGCAGATGGGCCGCCTATAGAAAGCACAACCTTGAGATGTCGATAGCGTTGCTTGAGCTCCATTAGCGAGCCCAGCCCTCCCTCGACGCCGTCCACGGGCGCTCTGATATCTGCCCATTCGTCCCCCAACTTTCCCACAAATTAGTGATTGAAAAAAACGAAGACATGATACCTGACGAGAAGCGAGAAAAGGTGCCTACGTGGCCAACCTGATAACGTACATTTACGATGCCGTCCGGCGCCACGCTCGCGTAGGCGTAGTATACCAAGTTGATAAAGGCATAGTCGAGCTTGGCCGGCGTCACGTCCCGAGCAATGTCGCCATTATGGTAATATACCGCATTCGTATACATGACCTGTCCTAGCTCGGGCAAAGGACGTGTCTGCTGCTGAGGTGGTGTCGACGGTAAAGAGGCCGGCGCCGCTGACGCAGAATCCATGACGGAAAGTTGTGGGTTCCCGGCAACAGCCTGCTGATGGCCCTTTTCGCCGGATATCTCACAATGGAGTGCAGTTTTTCTGGGTCAAGCTTCAAAACGGTCGGAATAACGGGGAAGAAGGAAGGAGATAACTTCTTCTGCTTGGGAGAGAAAGAGAGAGAGGGAGAGAGGAGAAAGAGCAACAACCTATGGGCTACGTCTAGTGTGTGGGCTATGTATTAGGTTCGCCGTCCACATTGTATGACCATTTTCTGCTGCACGAAGCCGGCCGACGACTCGTGTGTGGTGCACTGTTGTGGTGTGTGTGTGTGTGTCGCGCATGCGGTCACTTGCTCCCTGCGGTTCCCCTTGGTCGTACGGAACAAGAGAAGGAAATTGGGCACAAAAAAAGCCATGGATATTACACGGGCGTTAAAAAATTCAATTAAAAAACAGGAGAATGCAGCAAGGGCAACATAGGCGAAGCAAAAGGGCTCCATGAAAACAGAGGACGACTGGATTACTCAACAGGATTGGCCAAGAACAAGAGACCGCAGCACGCCAGTGTATATTAAACACCCAAACCACCCACCCCTCACCATCTGCAGGTTAATTATGGAGGGAAACGGAGTCTGTGTCGTTGTTGGGTGGAGAAGTGCTGTGCATTGGGTAGGCGGGCAAAAAATACTGAGCGGCGCGCCGAGCAGAATGGAGCAGAGAGAGGAAAAAGGATGTCAGCACCGGCGGTAACCTGAACGAGTTTGAATCCAGGGCCGGTACTCTTCGGCGCTGCAAAAGCTAGCCTCGCGATGAGGGGACTAACTTAGTTGACGGGAATGTTGCATTGGGGACGGACCACAGAATGTCGTTTTTTTGGACGTCCGTCTTCTCATACCGAAATACTTTTTCATGGTTTGCCCGACCGACCGACCGGCTGTATGCCGACTCTGCAGCACGCTGATATCCGGCAATGGCAATAAAACGAGAAAGAAAAACCCCCCGAATATAAGCAGTTCTCCGCAACAAGGAAACGCGCACTGCATCTGCATCTTCCAATGACCCCCGACTGCATGACATAATTGCGGGGACCTTTGGCACGACAAAGGAACTCGGAACGAGCCCTTGTTGATGTTCTGCATGAATCAGCCAGCCTGTAGAAAAAAGAGGCTGCGCCGTCAGAATCAGCCATGCCCACGACACCGCTCCGTCATTTTCTTTATAACCGGTGTGGTATATGTGGTTGTGGGCAGCTATATGTGTGACTGTATGGGTGAGTGGCGCAGAAGTTAGGCGCCTGCAGCCCAACCCTGTCCTCTCCGCCTTGTCCATGCCACACAGTTTTTTTTGGCCCGCGGCTCATTGACGAAAAAGCTTACAGGTGGATTTATATTATTTAGCCATGTACCAGGCTGCTCGCCTGCAGCTTCCCGGCTCAGACTAAAAACTACACCGAAAATGCTGGGTGCGTGCCACCACATTGCAGGCCGTCGTTGCAGAAATGTCGTGCGACTTGTGCTATGGCTAGAAGTTTCCACAGACCCTTCTATTTCTTCTTTTTTGCCCCCCTCGCTTTCTCGCGATATGGAATCGTGTGACACCTTTGCTGGCATCGGTTAATGGCTCGGAGCTTGAGTTTCATTATTTTAGCCCTGCAGGTTGCACCGTGCTGCCGCCGTCCTCCAACACGGAACCAAGCCGTATTGAAATTCCGAGCCCTGGGAAGACCCCGAAAGGTAAGCAGGAGCAATTTTTTGCTGCGCATGGGCCAATAAGATGTCTGCTGAAACGCAGGAGTCCGATGTAGGGCAAAAGCTCTCCTGGCGCCGCCCGTATGTGAAAGCTTCGGCTTCTTCTTCTTCTTCTTCTTCTTTTCCGCTTCTATCTTATTCGTATTACAATCACCAATTGGATATGCTGCAAAACTTAAGAAAACACGTTTTTTTGTTCGAAATGTTATATACGATATCTGTTTTGTCGATATATACTTTCGGGCTATGTAAAGACCAACTATATCTGCAGCTGAAATGGGCTTTTATATACAACTTTTTGTTTTTGGCAGCTGCATGTTGAATGCGGCGCGCCACGGGAAGAAGAACCTTTATCCAAATCTCCGCTCACGCCCTCCCACATTCACATTCTCTCTCTCCGTCTGCTCTAGCAGTTGGCGTAGACGGCGTTGGAGAAGAGAGCGTAGGTGTCGGCGTTGTTGAGCGCATCGCGGGCCGAGAGGCCGCGGACGGCGTCGTAGCCGTAGCCCAGGTCGTCGGTGCCGGCGACCTGGTTCAGGTGGGTGTCCTCGTGCAGGTTGGTCGTGGCCTGGTCCTGGTCGTGGCACGAGCTGGTGAGCGCGGGCAGGTCGTCAAAGTACAGGTCGCAGTAGACCATGTAGTTCTCGCTGGGCGACGTGTAGGCGAGCACGTTGCCGCCGCAGTCGTTGCCGACGTCGGTGCAGTAGTAGTTGGCGACGCCCGAGGTGCTGGAGCCGCACTCCTTGGCGACGCGGGAGAAGACGGCGGCGACCTTGGAGCGCGTGTTGGAGTCGGACGCCTTGAAGTACTCCTGCATGCGCGACGCGGAGCCCGAGGAGGCGGCCTGGCCGGCGGCCTTGGCGAGGGAGGCGCAGTTGCGCAGCGCCGTCTTGGTCACCTGCAGGCGCTGGCCGGTGCAGTCGTTCTGCACGATGCTGCGCTTGCTGGTGAAGGCGTGGCGGGCGGCGGCGGCGGCCGTGCCGTCGACGTCAACCTCAATGGTGTTGGAGGCGTAGGTGACGGTGCCGGCGACACCCTCGGCACCGACGACGGACAGGGAGCCCGCGGCGTTGACGGCAAACTTGCCGCCGGAGGAGAGGTCGTAGGCGTGCGCCATGTCGATGCTGACCTCGACGGACTGGCCGGCGGGGATGTGCTGCAAGGCCGAGTCGGGAATCTTCTTGGTGGAGATTCGCTTCTTAATACCGAGGAAGGGAACGGCCTGGTCTGCGGATGGGCATGTTAGCAGAGAATTGGTGAAGAGGAAGAGAAGCATGAGGAAACGTACCACCGGCAGTCACCTTGACCTTTTGGACGGCGGACGAGTCGAGGATGCTGCCGTCCTTGAGGATGCTAATGTCCTCGCTGCCATTGTTATGGATGACAGCCTTGAGCTGGGAGTTGCCAACGGCCTGGAGGGTGACGTCGAGCTGGCTGGCAGCAACGGCGGCAGCGCCGGCGAGAACAGAGAGGAACTTCATGATGGAATAGAGAGGTGCTGTGGAGTAATGGTATTTATAGAAACAGTGATGTGATGCTGGCCATAAAGGTTCTCACGACAGGATCGTCTGGGTCTTTTATACTCGCCCTTCCTGGCCGGCGAACGAGTCTGGACTGCCGCGGCCCGGCTTCTCCAACACCGCTCCGTGCTTGACATCGCGGGGTAAACTCACCCACCCAGCTGAATTCACATAAGTTTAAGCGAAGCTGTTGGAAGCTAGCAATCATTAGCGGCTTCACCTCCTCGTTGACCGGTGCAGAAGTCGAATGCCACATTCCTCATTCGGGTTGGCCCTGTCAGCAAAGACGTGTGGGTGTGCACTGGTGATAACTCCAGGATGCACCGGGTCGAAAGCGCCACTATCGACGGATAAAGGCTGCATGGGGGCCTTTTTTATTGCATCTAGACTTTGGGGTGCCTGCCAAGTCGCTCCGTGCCGGCAGTCGGAAAGCGATCCATGCGGCGTGGTTCGTGCCGCTTACTTGGGCACTGCTGACAGCGAAGCTCGGGACCAAGCGAGCCGTGGGCATGTTATCTGGACTTTTGTTTGCTCGTCGGACGTTTGGCCATACTATCGAGGAAAAGGATACATGAATTGTGTAGCAGGATGTTAACCGGGGCGGTGCAATAATCTCATTGTTTCTTTCCTAAAATAGCCTAAAGGGACGCCAAATGAATGATTGCGAGAGTCTGATCAGCGTGCCGATGATCATGCCGGGTTTTAGGAAGGTATCGGGATTTAGGCTCATTTTTTGATGAATTAGCTCGTATGGTTATTTACTGTCAAGTAATTCGTCGGTTAATTGATTACCTGCCTGGCGAGAGCGAACCCCTCTTTGAAGCTGTTCGCCGACGGCTCCGAACTGTTTGCAGATCGTCAATTCAGATAGCGACTGTTGCACGTGTTATTTTCGCCGCAATGAATTCTCAGGACGTTGCCAAACTGCCAATTCCAGGCTGAGCGCCGAAACACAACGACCTTCCAAAACGGTAGCTTACACCCGGGCAATCTAGCGCCAGGGGAGGTTGGGCGGTCCCACCGCAAGCAAGCCTTCCATCTCACGACTTTGTTTCCCCAGAGTCCCCGCACGATAAGGGATATGCTTATTTAAGAGTTTGTGTCTGAAATTGGGCAGAAATGAATTGCTTTCACTTTTTCCTCTTCAACAAGGAAACAAAAAAAGCAATTAAACCAACAATTAAAACCTATAAACACAAAAATACAAAATCTAACATGCCGTAAACGTAGTCTACACAGAGAGCGGTTGGAAGTGAAAGAGCGCGGAGTAGAGAACTGTCAGGAGTCCAACTACTCCGTCGACTAGTTAAAACTTAACGCTCATGTCAACAAGAAAAAACACCTTCCCGAAAGGGCAGCAATATAACAGCGTGCCGAAATCCCGAAAGGAATTTGCTTTCTTCAACGATGTGCTGCTTAGCGCCCGACGACTCGCCGCCTCACTACTAGCCATCTGAGCCTGAAGGCCATTGGTACGGAGGGTCGCTTTCAAAAGTTCTGTCTTACGCTAGTAGCCAGGCTAGTCTATAAGGGGCTAGTTATATACAAATTTGGCAGTGATCAACCCCTTCACTCTTTATACTCATTCCCTCCCTCAAGCTCGATAATGGTTTTGATATGCCGTGGCAGGCGCCCAATTGTAACGGTCCAAGCTAAGTATTTTGACAACCTGACTGGGCGACTACTACGAGTATCGTAAAGCTAAAGAAGAAGAAGAAAAAGGAGAATGGAGAGCTCA
>PHFE01000004.1:15476-32510 GCA_002796755.1 Paracorniculantispora psalliotae | reverse complement strand
TATTACGCCCGGTGACTAAAAAGGCCAATAGGGCTCATTAGCTAAGCTACTTTACATGTCCAAAAGTGGTGTCTCTGCCTCCTGCAAGCCCATAAGCGGTCATTCTCCCATTTCTACTCTTAACCTCGTTTCCTCCCCAGTAGCACAGAGTCCCGTGCGGTGCTTGTATTAACTAGCTGGCTTGAAGGCTATTCCGCAAGTGTTCAGCGTCCTATCTGCAGCGGCTGAAGCGGCGCCTGTTATCAGCGACACGAATGTTGTAGCGGTGTTACCATGGAAGTAATCGGAGTGGTGGTGATTCTAGTCATTGTTCAGTCGGCCAGTGGCCCTTGCAAATCGTATCGTCGCCTGGACTGCTTTCATGTTTGGCTCCCATTTCGGCCCATCTGACGGGGACTTCCCGCCAAGATAGAACGAAAGGTTCCCTCTCTGAGTTTCAGTGCATCCCGTCATCTCCTTCCGATATGTCTCCCACTTCGGGCATCGGAACAAAAAGTGTTTAATCGTTTCGCGTTCAAGTTCGCATGCAGCCTACAGTACCAAACCAACCCGAAATGGGTGTCGCGGGTGAGCACCTACACAACAAATTTAGTGGGCAGCGGCCAAGAACAGCTGGTACCTGCTATGTACCTTTTTGTTCGCTCTTAACAAGGCTTTTAGTAACAGCTAGTTGCCGTTTAATGCTCTACTGGATATTTTCCATCGTTACGCACAGTAATGAGTCTCTGAAGGCACGAAAAGGCGTCTTTCTCTGGACATAAGAATGCAACCTCTGTTGCATAGGTATAATTTGGCGGAAGTGGGTATTGATAGTGCGAATATTGAACCATGTATGTACTGTATCTCCTCTTACACTATTAATACTAACAACGGGTCGTATGTACAGTAGCGATGAGACCCTGTGGATGCGTTTGGCCAACTCCAAACTCTATACGTGCTAAAGAATACGCTTTGTGTCGTTATCACTGTCACTTTTATCACACTTTTACTGCCTCTTCTTTTGTTAGGTTGTTCCTCCAAAACAGCTCCCGTTTAGCGTCAGGCACTTTCTCGACCATTTCCGGTTGGCGCTTTATTACCTTGCCTTCCACCACCGCGCTGATCAAAACAGTTGTCCCTCCGACTTTCGGCAAATCATTACGCGGTAGATGGTATTAGTACGCATTCGGGGATGCGGAGCGTGTTTCTCTGCACAGCGACAGTGGATGTGAATTCAGTTCCATTTTATCGAAGTGAATGTACTGTACTCGACGTTGACACAACTTGGCCACCGCTCAACGGTAGAGCGATGCTCATCCGTAAACGATCGACAAGTGTGCGCCACCTCCAAAAAAAGTTTCAGAAACGCAGGCTTCGGAGGATTTTGTGCTTCAAGTTCAAAACGACCCACTTGGCCCCGGAGGGGTACTCACCAGCCAGTGCCGGTCAGCCAACAAATGAATGAATTGGCTGTGTACTGTACAAAGTAACAGTCGGTTAACCCCTTGAGCCGTACTCTGGCAGCTCACGTTGATTGCAAGGTCTCGGTTGCGAAAGCAGCGTACCGTCCGCCCATTTGAGCTTGGAGCCAACATAAAAATGAGATACGAATGGTCATGGGCAACTATTTGCATTTGTTACTCTTGATGCGATTGTTGCTTCAGGAAAGTACAGGGAGTCTAGCATACCCATTCTCTGCTGACCTTTGTGCTTGCACCTGTTCTGTACAATCCTCGTACGCTCGCTTTCTCTTCCTCTCTACCCAAGTTTTCTGGCAGCCCGCAGCAATGGAAGACGACCTCTCTACTTTCATATTTCTGTATGCGTCATAGCAAGAAGCTGTCATTTGCGCCAGGGGCAATCATATGTAGAGCTTACAATAGCTGAATGTTCGCGCCCACACTATAAATTGGGCAACGTATTTGGCTCTGTAGCGGCGAATAGGGTGTTGAGCTTTTTTCCGCCTCCAAATTTGCAACAAAATCCATCCGCTTGCGAGTCACGTTCGTACATAGCTAGCGGACCACTCCGCTCCTCCTATGGCCAAGGAATTACCACATCATCACATAAACATGCAAGATCAATTAGTTTTCGTCCAAATTCCTTTCTTCAATCGTTTCCGAGTCTATTCTACAAGCATGTGCATTGTAGCCACCTCCTCCACGTGTGCCGCATCGCCTGCCTTTGGTCTTATTCCTCTGCTTACGCGCTGTTCTTTCAGCTTTACCTACTGCTCCGTCAAATTGGTCTCAGAGAGCTTGCTCTTCAGTTACATATAGTCATGCTACGAACTTGACTCAGTCGAGTCTTTCTCTCCCTTCGCCTCTTGCTTACTAGTGCATTGGCTGCTCGAAGATGTCCACTTCCTGTGCTTGCGGTGTTGCTGAGCGGTAACACTGGAACATACCCATGAAATACCATCCTCCAGGCCGCGCTCTCTCTTGCCCATCCAATTCGTTACGCACTGACCGATATTCGACCGCAGTCTACTTTTTGTGGCTTGATTCCTTTCCAATCTTTGTAAAGTTTCCTTCTCTCATCCGCCAGTCTGCTTCTACTTTCTTTCTTTATCGAATCTTCATTTGCCACGTACCGGTACCATCTCTACGGGGGTATCTTTTGTTGTAGCATGTTGCAACTTTTGACGTCGACAAAAAAAAAACAAAATGCTTTCTATGATGACAGTTGTTGTGGCTATTATCTCTGCTACGGTGTGTTTAGTTGCTGCTCGCAACCTTGACGGCAACGAGAGGAATCACGCTGAATCGCGCAATCTCTTCGAATTCATCAATACACAAGAGGATGGTCAGATTACCTCTTTCATTATCCACAAGACGGTCATTAAACATGGTCTTATGACCGATGAAGTCAATTCTGCCTCACGGCCCAGAGCCTACCTCATCCGCACCCAGCCTTTTCCCACTCACTCTGGAACTGGCATGCTCGTTGATGCCGCCAGTGCCATTCTTCCAACGCAAATATTGGCCTCCGGCGGGGGCAGCGTCAGCGCAACCAGCCCCGACTTCTCCAGCATCTTTGAGATTGGTGTTGACCAAACACCTTCGAGTTCCAGCTTCACACCCAACATACTGGATCCCATCAAGTACCTCAGCAGCGGCATTCCGCCACATTTTTCTTCCGCCAACACAATAACTACTTCGGGTAGATCAGCCAAGATTTCAGCCACCACCTCTGTTGCCGCTACCACTGATGACGCCACAACTGTAGGTGCTCAAACGTCAGAGAACACCGCGGCCACGCCCGTCACATCGAGAAACTCAGCCTCTAAAACAACCACCAGAGGCACCTTCACTTTGATGCCGATTATAAGTTCGGTCCCAAATTCTCACACTGGCTTGATGACCTCGGCCTATGCTACCGAGACGTCCACGGGCCTCCTTCCGGTTCTCTCCTCGAGCGAGACGATCGGTCATATGACCAAAACCACAGACAGCCATACAGATACTAGAAACCACCTCTCTACCACGGCTTTCACCGGCTTTGACGATGGCAGAATCAAGGGCACCGATACCGTTAGGACCAGCCTGATCACTACTGGCGCTGCTACCATACCGTCCACCAGCGACCTGCCCAGCACTTACCTCAGTGAGAGTGGAAACATCCCGAATCTTATTCCCAGTGTTCTGCCTTCACCGCCGAGCAAGTCAAGCGTCATTCCTACGACCAACAACGCCACAACGCCAAACACCAACACTGAGGTGAATCTTTCGATCGTTGTGACCTCTACCAGAACTGGGAGCATGCGGGTCACTGCCGCCAGCACTAGTGCCACGGGTTCCGGTACCTGGAACGTACTAACCACATACATAAGTACTGAGCCGAGCAAGCTAAATATTACAGACTTCTTGGCCACTTCGACTACAGCTCTATCTACTGATATTCCTAAAGTCATTGTACGCCCTGATGGTAACAAGCTTACCCCAGAAGGCAGTCTAGGCATTCAGATTGGCTTCAAATACCCGCTCAACTACACATATGTTTCCGGCAACAGTACTGCTGCCACTCAGATCTTCAAACTTCTGCCTATCGCCCTCGCTGACGCCAGCGGCATCGATGTTAGCATGTTGCAGGTTCAAAAACTGGTACCGTTTGACACACGCAATGCTTCAGGCTACATCACTACCCTGGCCAAGCTCAACTACCCTAAGAACTGGCTCGAATCGCTCAGGGCTGCCATGTCGGCGCCAAACTCGAAGCTGTACCACAACCCGTCTGAGACTGTCAACAGTTTGACGGCACTCATCGACCCTACCATTGATCTCCTCGGCAACAACGACAACCAGGATGTCAAAAACAACGGCAGTGGTAAAAACGATATCGATGAATTTGGTGCCTCGGGTGACGTTCGCCAGTCTAGCAAGCAAATGGCCACCACGGCTGGTGTAGTCATGGGTGCCGTCAGCCTCGGTGCTATGTGCGGCGCATGCATGTTCGTCGCCTCCCGCCGTTATAAGCGCAAGCGCCAGAGATACTGCCGTTCCGACTTCTTCTCAATCACGGATATACAGGTTGATAGCAGCGACAGCTCTGACCTGATGGATGCTGCTCTCTTGTACACCAACAGCAACTGTGATGCCTATGGTGCCAAGAACGGGAAGAGCTCCGCTTGCAACGCCCACATATCAAGCCCTGCTACTGTCAAGAGCTCGCTCAACTAAGATAGCGTAGTTACAAGATTTTATTCGCACTCTTACTGCTGGCCAGAGCTAGTCAGCTCCATCATATCCATAGGGGTCCTGGCTTCATATCTTCTTGCCACGGTCGCGGCGCAATACTTGGGAGAAATATAAGTATCTGAGGTTGCTGTATTTTTATTTCTCGCGTGGAAAAAATATATCCATGACGTATCATGTTCTTCTTTTCTTTATGTTTCGTTTGCTGAGTTCAGCCGTGGCCTGATCCGAAGTACTGAAGAACAACGAACGAATCTTTACAGCTTGAACATTTAGCGATCTCCTTTTCTGCAATATCGAAGTAAAGCTTTTTGAAGGGCATAATCGGCATTTTCTTGCTCTGCGCAGGTCGGCTATGAACCGTGGGAGAGGCGTAAAGCGCCCCTTCGCACTCTTGGGTACAATGCTCATGGGTCAGAGCCTTGAACAGGTGCTAAGGAAGGTGAAAGAGGGAGAAAAAAAGATACGGAAAGAGTGGAGATTGGTAAAACTACTAAATAAGGCAAATACCATCAAAAGTTAATACATTATCTGAGAATAGCTTTGTCATTTCGTTTAACGAGTTTTGAAAGGCATGCGATACGCTGCTGATATGTAATACAGTATGGGTTTAACTCTGACAATTCGATTTCTTCTGACGAGCGGGTAATCGCGGGAGTTTGCGGCAAAAGCTGGCTAAGAAAGTGTTACAATCGTATCTACGGTTGGCCTCAGACACCACAGCACTCTAGCGAGTATATCTTGAGATAAGTGAAAAATCTCGTACAGACACTTTGTGGGTGACCGCTTCTGCTTCATTAAAAGCCGAAGCAGCTAGGAGCGCATAATTTATGTTCGGCGTCGGGGTGGATCCAAATGGGTTGTATTTTCCACGTAGCTAAGGGCAATAGGCCACAGTGGCCGCGAACAAAGATTCCACCTAGGCTGGGAGAGCTACGCTGGCTGATAGTCAAGTTCATCGGTCTAAGCTAGCGATTGTATAACCTGAATGTCCCCTTTTTTGTCGTAAATCAGCTCTAAGACCGACCACAATGCTCTGATGTTCAATGAGTTACGTTATGTTGTTTGACTCATGACATCAAGTGACTAGACATCGTGGATTCAGGCAGAGAGACATTAGAAGAAGAATCTGCCGCGAGATGGTTGTGGTAGCGGTTACACGCCGACGAACACACTTTCTAAAGATGCATTACTTATCAAAGTTACGAATACATTCTAAAGTATGCAAGGCAGAGGTAGAGTACACATAGAAACCGTACAGGGGATCACTACCACGACTTGCGTTTCAGCGGTTGAGCGGCTCAACAACCCGGGGCAAGGAATACGCAAGACTAGTGGGGAGGTAAGTACTGTACAGAACTGTAATTGATAACTTTCTTATTTTTACTGTACATGATATGTAAATGCAAAAGGAAACTTGGAGAATGCGGACACGAGACAGTGGCCGCATAACCAAAGGTTACGGAGCAGCTCTGCCACGCTAACCCACACGAAGCTGATATGGGCGCTACGCAGAGAAAATGAGACTTATTTGCCCTGGTTCTACTCAGCAAAATTAGGTTAAAGGTCAATGATTTTTCGCAAAGCGAAGCCACAAACGGATTCGCCCCCCACTGTGAAGGAGTAACAATAGAAGAAGTCGACCGCCGTGGGACCTTGTTCCACAATAGAGCCAGCAGCGCCCCGCACTACAAAGAAATCGAGCTATGGTCATGGAAAAAGTACTGACTCTTATATAGGCTTAGCTCATGGAAGTGACACTTGCCCTTTCGAACGTACAGTACAGTCATGGACAAAATGGGCTTCCAGTTTTGTAAAGTATTCAATTTTTTTAACGAATTTCAATTGAGACCAAAAAACGCTAAAAACTTCCTAAAGGGACTTTAAAACGAAACAAAGCTTATTTGAGTACTTTGAGTGCGATCGCACTTTTTTTTTAGCGGTCGCCATGATGATTTGAAGGTGCGAGGTGGCATGCGACGCTTGGGTTAGAGACGAGGATGTGGGGATGTGGTGGAAGGCCATTTTGCCCATGGCTGTAGCAGTCCTGCGATGAAACGCAGCTCGATTCAATGTGGCCGGGGGTTGCGGTGCTAACGAAAATACTATTTGCCCGATGGCCTAATGACTATAGCATGTTTCTAAAAGCACCAAAACAGCCATATTACAGGGATTTTCAGGCTCAGCGTTCGTAAAATTGGATAAAAAAACTAAATTTAGGTCATGCAGCCGATTATTTTCATACGCATTCCAGGACGCTGAACCTGTTTCCCCCGGTACTAATCATTCAACGTCAAACATAATGATTCCGGGACAAAGATATGAAACTGAAGCTCAGCAAACGTAAATATGACGTTTTAGGGTGAGCCATTGTGAGATTGTGGCTCGGCTGCCTGGATAGCACTACCGCAAGCTAGGGTCGAGGGAGAATCGATATTCCTGTCAGTCGCGCCTCGTCTCCAGAGTTCTAATTTCTCTTGCATTGCGGGAGAATACAGCCATGAGACTAATGGTACTGTACAAAATGTTGTCATCACTGCCATAATGACAAAAATGGTGAAGGTTGTGGGGCTGAGAATGCCTGCTTGCAGCCCAATGTTCTAGCAAAAGTCAGCCGAAACTGTTCCACGAGCGAGACGTCACGCACAACCTACCAGCGCAACAAGTTCAACATGGCCTTTGCAGCTCATGAGTGCGCCAATCGTAAGTGATTCTCTCCACACGAATCCGCTCAGTCTCGCAGCAACAGCAGCGCTAAATACTTTTGTTGCAAAGGCGATGATAGTAGTTGCAAGAACGTACGCCCACGCTCGCCCACTATTGAACAGGCCTACATCAGTACGTAATCCGGAGAGAGCAAAATAGAGAGGAAGCAAGACGGCTCTGACAATATCCTCCAGCTTTTCTATCACTTTCGCGTTGAATTGGCCTTCGCGCGGTATAAGGAGCCCCACCCAAAAAGCACCAAGAATAGGATGGACACCAATGACGCCAGTGGAAAACGCAGCTGCCAATGCTAGTAGTACCGTGAGCGAAAATATCATCTGAGAAGGCCCCTTCTGCAAGCTGTCAATTCGTCGAAGTAGCCAGAGTAGTGCTGGCCTCACACAGCAAACGAGGAATACCAAAAAGCCGGCACACGTCAGCAGAATCCAGAGGGGCGAAAGACGACTGCCCGCGTTGGCTAATGCAAGACACAACGCAAGAAGAGTCCATCCTGTTTGAGTCAGTACAAACGCAATCATTATTTGTCAACATTGGCAATATTTGACACGTTTGCCAACGTGGACATACCAACAAGGTCGTTTAAAATTCCCGCCGACAGCGTAACTACGCCAACACTGGTGCGCATAAGCCTCAATTCGGACAATATTCGGCATAGAACTGGAAAAGCCTGTACGAGTCAGTTGACATCACGCAACAGGGTGCCCGACGTTGATCTGCACGAACCGTGATTGCGATCGCGACACCAATGAATAGCATGTACGTGCTGAACTCGACGGGAGCAAGCTCCGGGTCGTCACGGAAAGTGTAGTACAGTCCCCATGCCAGGCCGCAACCTGCGACGAATGGAGTAGCAAGTCCGACGACTGCAACAATGGAGGCAAGGCGCCAGTTGACCACCAAGTAGTTTACGTCCATCTCCATGCCAACGAGAAAGAAATACAGGACAAGGCCGAGGTTGGCCGTTAAGGACAAGCCAGAAAGGGACTCGGTCGGGAAGATGAATGCCTGAAAACCAGGGATATGGCCCAACACGGATGGCCCAAGAATGATGCCACTCGCCAACTCAGCCATAACATGAGGCTGCCGCATCTTGGACAACGGCCAATATAAAACATGACAAGTGACGAGGATTAGACCTGCCTGGAACAAGCCAGATTGTTAGTTGCAGTTGTCCGCTAGCATTATTTGGGCTCAACGAACCTGGATGATGAACACGCTAATCGGATCGCTAGTGTTGTATTCTACAGGGCTTGGCCCTTGCAGTACTCCGGCTTGAGGTAGTGCGTCATGATGATAGCTCAAGAACATAATTGGCGATGTATTAGTCGTGACGAGACACAAGTTGACATGAGAAGCGGCTTTTTATGCTATTTCTCTCTTCCTATGGGCGAAGTCGTAGACATTTAAAGAAGGACATGACATACGCCCAATGAAACTCCCCAATCATGGGCTCAGTGATGAAGTAACGCAAGAGTCATATTGACGCGTGATAATACATTGGTACTGTATAGTAGGCACAGTAAAAGTAAATCACATCACAATGCCAAGTATTTGAGCCAGATTTTGAAGGCGGTCCCCGAGTATCTCGACCTCCTCCACATACTCGTGGGGCTCCGATGTCGATCGCCTACCAGTTACGGCCCCATGTATGACTATCACACTGAGCGGGAAGTTTGGAAAGTCATTTTTTCGTCCAGTTGTATGCGCTGGTGCTGGAGAAAAGCTACTCCACTTAGCTTCGTTGTTACTTGCAGCATGATTGCGTGTATGAGTCTTTCATCTTTGTATTAACAGTACAGTACAGTACAGCACCTATAGGACAACCCCCCGTACTAACAATTTTTGATGCGGATGAGATACCGGTACTGTATTCCACCGCTGCTTGGGCTCCGGGAGAGACGGCCGAGCGACAAGTAGTCGCCTCGTATCCCCACGAGCTCTGGTACGACAAGCATTGTACTATCCGGCCTGGAAACAAAATTGGCAGGATAAAGAGCAAGGATGAATCATATCCGCTCTGCTATTCCATGTTTGGTCGGCGTCTCTGAACTGAACCGGAAGCCTGTCATACAATGCGCGTGCTCCATTAGTGACGTTCGTTTCGGGTCTCATAAACGCTGTACACTTTCGACAGAAGTGGAAACGATTGCTCAACAGGGTTAGCAATGCCACGCAGCTCCCCGGAAACGAGCAATCGGACAAGTTGCTGTAACCAGTACCAGCTCTTCACCTACACTCGCGCTGGTCAATCCGGAGATAAAAGTCATTTGCAGCTGTATTGAGAGTCGCATACATTCTAACCCTAACTGTATCGGTCTGGACTCTTTATCAATAGCGGCGAGATGTCCTTTGCAAGTTCCAGTCAGTCCACACAATGAAGATGCTTACGTTTCTTGTTAGCAGCCCACTTTGTGTTTGCAAGTCCCTGCTGGCTGTTGCATTCGCTTTCTTTCTTCTTTTACTTTATAGCCAATTGAAAATAGTCACACGCTTGAATGCTTCGGATTCTTCCCCACGGCAAACAATCTCGGCACTACCGTTTCTTTCCCATTCTTCCACCCCTACAAAACAATCGACAATTGCCTGGGCCGTCATCCTCCATTGCGCACGCGCGGAAGTGCTCAGACCGGTTTGTCTTGTGTTTCCAGTCGACATAAGCAGCCGGCAACCGGCAATGATAATGTGCTCCCGGCATGGACTCCCTTGGGCAGTCTTGACTTCGCTACGCGTATCACACGCTGAGGCATGGCAGTAGACAACACCTCCGGGAGGCGCAGTAGAGCAGTGAAAATCCAAGCCTCCGCTGCGTACCACAGACAAATGGAAATCGGACGAAATCCGCAGCGGTCGCGGAGCCAGATGAAGACCATGGCCAGCGACAAGTTGGGCGCGCACCAGTTGGCGGCAGTATGGGTTGTATCTGGAAACAGGAGCGCTACGTAGCACAACCTTCACCACATAGACCATGTCAAATCCATGTTCTTTGGCAAGCTCTCTGATTGCGCTCATGCCAGTTTCTGGGTAACGCCCCGGGCAAGGTGGTAGAGGGGTGATAAAAGCCCTGTTCCACTCTTGAGCGACGTCGCCAGAAGCGCCTCGATGGTAGTCGATCGGTTCGGCAACGTCTTCATCGGACAGGGCCAGCACTTCGGCGATCAAGTTGCTCCCCTGTCCCGGAATAGGGACCACCGCTTCAGGGCGTGTGCCAACGTCGCTTTGCAATAGTTTGCCAATTTGTCGATACAGCTGGCTTGTGGTTTCGCGTCGTCTTTCGGACTTTGGCTGTATCAACGAATCGAGTCTATTTTTCCTAGTCGGTTGATGTACGGCACCAGCACTTCGCGGCATGAGCCGCGCTTGCGGAAGGACACATGGCGACGGTGGGAGTTCAGTGGCCATTTCGCACTCTGCCTCAAAACATCATTTGGAAAAAATTGATGAGAGCCGTACCTAGGTATCATGACCAATAAGTAGCATAGTCTATCAAGGAAGCCGACAGTATGTCTACACGCAGTAGCATCATACATTTTTGGTAGAGCGGCCGTTACTGTCACACAAAAATGGACTTCAACATCGTAGAACCAAAAGAAACTTTTGGGAAGAGCCCCCTCCACTTATTTGCTTGTGTATTCATCACTTATCAAAACGTTATTCTCTTTCTGCGTTCATCGTCATGTGCTCGTTGATCCACCTATCATCTCGGCAACCATGCGTTGCTGCTACGTTCGTCCAAAGGACGAGTCAGCTATCATCCAGCGGAGGAAATTGTTTCTGTACCTTGTGCCTACAATTTGGCCAGATATGCGATGACTACATTGCTCTCGTTCCCATCCCTTCGTTTTGTCTTCGCAGTATAGGCAGAGACTGATGCGTCAATCAAGTGATCATTTTACTGCTTTGTGGTCAAAAAACAGGATGTGCATCCACGCACGTCAAATCAGAGGTTGATGTCTGCTGCCAGAATAGTTCTGACAACGATACCACTCTTTCTCTTCCATACCAGCAGGATGCGCGGACCACCTTTGGACCTTCTGGCCGGTGTCTTATCTACAAGCATGCAAGCACAGGCAAATTTACGTACATGGTATCTGTAGCAGGTTTCGCGCAACTAGACTATTTCTATCTAAGCAGACGCAAACGAGGGTGGCTTGTGGCCCTCCAGTCATGATGGCCACACTGCATGTGGCGCGGGGCGGCCGCAGCGATTGCACAAAGTCCGGAATCATCGCACAGTACCGTGATCGTCGGGTCCAGCATCCGTAACTTTGTATAAAAAGTCTCTAAATTTGGGACATGTGATCCCAGTCGTTTTGTTACTTTTCATACGCAGTCGAGGACGCCCAGCCTGTCCCGCCAGCCATGGCATAGAGCAAAATTTTGATGCTGCAAATAACTCTAGCTGTGTTTAGGCTTGCATCTGCCTCCAGAAGATGCTCATCGGCGCTTACCTCATACCTTCCCATGCTGTGTCCTCAATATGGTTACAAAGGCCCCGCAACAAGCTAGCATTTCTGTTTCGATTGAAGTGCGTTTAGAGCCTTCATGCAGGATCTACAGAGCGTGCGAGTACGATACAGCATTTTACAGACCGGCGTAGCTCTGCTTGGATCTGCGCATCTAAAGATGCCAGCACCACGTAGGGAACACTTGTTAAAGCTCGAATGGAAAGACGAGTACCTCGCCTTCGTCGCGAGAGCGCGCCGCGACGTCTCCAATCTTCTCTTGCCCTTGTAGCCCACCCTTGTCCTTGCGTTTCTTTTCTTTTCGGCTTGACGAACAACTGAGGCGGTCAACAGGAACTCGAGGTGCGGATCGCGCGTCCTCGTGGACAGTCTCCAGGACTATCAAAACCTCTTCAGCCGACATGATCGAAGGATGTCGATATCTCCTCGACACGCGCTGCCGCTGCAATTGTTGACCAAGTTGTGACCACGAATCTCTCCCATCTGTGGCATCACGACGTTTGGAAAAGCGTAGACGACTGGCGAAAGCATTCGCATAGGCATTCGTAGATATCGTCTTATCAGTACTAGTTAAACCTATGCTGTGACATCGCATGATGGGTTCAGTAATATAGTAGACGGATGATGCAGAAAATAAGGCTCATCGTAGGCTTCGCCTTTTATGTAGCCGCCCATGAACACACTCGATGGCTTAAGTTGGATAGCAGTGCTGGAAGAATTGCGCTGGGGCCTGCGCTACTTCTGAACGCCTGGGCTATGCGGTTGTGATACAGGGGAAACCATTTTCAGCGTCCTGGAATGCGTATGGAAAATAACGAAAGTTACTAAGCCGCACGACCTAAATGTAGAGTTTTTTTTACTCGAAATTTACGGACGCTAAACCTGAACATCCCTGTACAGTACAGGGGAAAACAGGTTCAGCGTCTTGTAATGTGTATGGAAAATAACGAGAGTTATTAGGCCGCATGACCTAAATTTAGAGTTTTTATCCAATTTTACGGACGCTGAACCTGAACATCCCTGTACAGTACCCCATATTGAATGAAAAACCCAATCAAAAGTTTACGGCATCTTAGTTGATGCTCCGCCACTGTGTGTGATTTGTTGCACAATGGGAGAGGCGATGCTATAGTTAGCTCGGATGCAGAGCGCGTGCCTCTATAGAGCGTAGACATATCTCGCTACGTACCACACATAATACAGCCATCTGTGCTGGAAATTTATCGTTTTCATTAATGCATTTTGCACTTATCCAAGGACTGTTTTGCTCATGGCTGGCCGTCGTCACAGGCTGTGTGTTGACTCTTTTCTCCGCCTCGCGGGGTACCGTAGAGTGTTCGTTTCTCAATGTAAGTTTGGAAGCCGCAGTCCGTACCGTGCGTTAACATTTCCAGATCACGGGCCTAAACTCGAATGCGACCGGCCAATGGGCTTGCGTATCGGTGGATGGCTCGGTTGTGTCTCTCGCGAGTAACGGCACAACCATACACTCTCTTGCCAACCTTTCCACCGACTTGGCGCTGTCTGTGCGATGGGTATCCTTTGTCGGTCAGCTTTCACTCAGCACTGCTGTCCTCATGTTTATATTTCGACTTGAATGGTGGAAAACGTCCTCCCGAGTTCGTCAAGGCTTGCTCAGCGTCTTCGTCTTGGCCGCCTTGTGGGCTGTTGTAGCGCCGTGCCTAGCAGAATGGAGAACTACCCGTGCTACTCGTGCATTTGGCGACGGAATAGTTGTGCAGACAAAGTATGGAACATCTTTTGCCATGGCCTTGTTCATGTTTTGCCTTCCCATTGGCTGGACAGTGATTTGGCCCTCTACCGTGGCGCGCCTCATCCACAATGTCAAGCTGCAGAGAGCGAACTTCCGGCAATATATTGCGCGCAATCCGAAGTGAAAAAACTCGGTGTTTCCCCGTAAATTTGGAATTTGCACCGGATTAGCGGAACTATAATGCTTGATAAGTACTGGCGGAAGAGTCTGCGTGGACGTAATTTTCATTGACGCTAAGAACGATCACGAGAATTCGACGAATTACGCCGAAGTAGAGAAACGGCTTTTCCAACCCTTCGTACTGTATTGAGGAAAAAAATACAATACAGTGGTTCTTTCTATAAACTAGTACTTGTACATACCCAGCGCATGTTCAGGTGTCCACTCATTGTCAAGTATGTAAGCAACCCAAATGAGGCAGGTGGGAAAAGCTGTGGTTGTTAAATTTCCGGTGGTGTAGTGTCATTGGAGGCTCGTGAGACGCACCCTTGGCTAGAGTGATACCTCGATACAATGGTTGCGTATGGCAGAAAAGGTACTCCCCCGCTCGAAATGATGCCGGCCAACAAAGAATAGAACCATCAATTCTGGCTTGATGACTTGCCATATATACAGACCCTGTCTGAATCTAAAATACACACCCGATATCCAACAACGATGATCCACTGCGACAGAATCAAGTCACTGCCTACAATCGGCCGTACACAGTAATGGCGTGTACAACAGACCAAACAAGCCCCGCTGCTACCCGGCAGGTAGGTGATTTGGTTTGAAGCGTGTCTAAATGCGCTGCTCGTAAACTACATCCATTTCCTTTGTTTTCGGCGACACACACACACTGACAGCAGCGCGCTGGTCCTCGTAGAAAGACCAGGTGACAAGAGTTGTTGGTGTAATGCGCCAGCGGCCCCCACCGCGTGCGTATAACACCAGCATCATCGTGATCCCGCTGACGGGTACCGATTTAGACAGACATATGCCATTGGGCGAAACTGCAGTTGGTGGATGATGACAGAAAGAGTATTCCAGGGGCATCGAGTGAGATTTTTGGCGCGACGCGCCTGGTTGGGGCCTACGTAGCGGGTACCACTGTACATTTATCCGTAGAAGGCTCGATAGCACGCCCAAAAACCTACCCTAAGGCGCAAACGGACGTAATAGTCAAATCAAATCACACAACATCAAAACCATCTTCCTTCTACATCATCAGGTACACCCTACCTTGTGTTTTAGAAAGAACGATGGCGGAATAAATTCAGTAAATTTGTACAAATCCGGAGCTGTACGCCCAACGGCATGGCGCCTGCGCCACCAAATGCCGCTAGCGCTGGCGATGCCCCGCGACGCGACACCTTCGCGAGCCCCAACGCGCTGGATGGGCCGCAGAGAGTGATAACCCGCGAGAACATCCCAGTGCGCACCCGCTCCCTCACCAGGAGCAGCAGCCGTACCCGGCAGCAGCAGTCTACCCGATCGACAACCGAAAACCGACAGCCATTGCTCAACAAGAATCGCTTCGCGCTGTTAGCAACCGAAGACCAAGGAGCTGATGGCCCCCTGGCCGACGCAGTAGCCCTGATCGCAGAAACCCAACCCCAACTCAATACACGAGCTAGCGTGCTACGCGCTTACTCATAGGCAATCGCAGATGCGCCGAACAATTTTCCTCCGGATACGGGAAGCGCTTTGCGCAACACCTACGCACAACCAACCCTCCTGCAACACTGGTCTGCCGCGGAGAATTCCCCAAACACAGCACAACCTGAGAAGCCAGTGTCTTTTGCAGGTATCGCACGCGCTGCCCACGAGACGCAACCTGGAAATCATAGAATTGCCACCAAGATTCCTCCAAGACACAAGCCGCAGTCGGCAAGGAACAACAAGAGGATCCTGATCCGCCTCCGGAAAGACTCAACATTCTTTGACAAGGGGCTGCAGATTCAACTGGCAGTCCGTGACAAGCTCCATCTAAATCTCGCGGACTTCCCGGATATCAAGGAAACCAACACAGGATTCGCCCTAACACCCCGCACTTAGGAAATCCAGCAAAAGATTCTGCAGAACCAGCAACCATGGGGCCCCCTAGTTGGGCTCGAGATCGCGGAAAAAGACATCGAATGGCACACCTACCTTATTAAAACTTCCCACGAACAATCACTTCGTGGGACGGCACAGAACTTGACTACGAGTCCACAATAGAGGAAGCAATCAAGGAACAGACTGGACTCTGCCCAGTCCACTGGAGACGCACTCAAACAGATTCCCTGGTAACAACATTGGTCATTCATTTTGACCAACCCCTCAAGAGCCGCTTCCGTCCCCTCGGTCCCGGCGACCTGTCTTTCCAACCCACAAGACCACCACGTCTCATTCTATGCGATATATGTTGGCTCTACCATACACCAACAATATGCCGAAAGCCGCAAGCCTGTGGCCACTGCGGAAGCCTCAGCCAAGCAGATATAAGGTCTCATTAGGGGACGAGATGGAGAGTTTTGTCAGCCATGTACGAACAGCAGTCGTCCTACTACAGCCATCACTCGATAGCCATGTAAACATCGAGCAAACGACGTCCGCACTGTCGGACATTATTGAAACGGCCATACGCACCTGCGGGCATCGACAAAATAGCCACAAGGCCGGCAAGAACCCCTGGTGAAACGAAGAGTGCACGAACAGACTACTCGACTTCCGCGTTCTCTAGCGTACGTCTGAGAACCCTACGGGCAAGGAAACGCAGCGCGCTCGTATCTGTTTCAGACGAACAGTCCGCCGCGTAAAGCGAGACTTCTGGCGCAAGATCATATCGAACATTACAGCGCTGGACGATGTCTACAAAGCCACACGCTGGTTAAAGCCTCGGCAACGGATATCCCCGCCTCCCATTCAGGTTGGCGAGCAGATCTTCTCGACCAACAAAGGCAATCCAAAGAACGCGAAGTAAAAAGGATCCAGAAATGGAGCCAAGAGGTTTCCGGACTGATCGTCTTCAGCGACAGACAGAACAAGACACAGCCGGTTTTGGCTACGCTGTGTACCGCCAGCGGCACGTACTCGCGCAAGGTCGCGGCCAATTTGGCAAGTGCGAAGTTTTCGATGCTGAGATCAAGGGGGCTGTGGAAGGTCTCCGTGCTGCTCTCGCGCATCAGCGCCCGAGGGAAGCGATCACGGTCTGTATTGACAACACCTCCGTTATTGACTGCCTAGGCTCAACGGCCCTGTCATCATCGTAGATGGCGTTCCGCACATTTCAGAAGACAGGCGATGCCCACCCAGGCATGATCCGCGTGCGTTGGTGCCCGGGGCACACCGGGATCGAAGGCAACAGTTGTTTCTGAACGGCAGGTGACGTCAGCAGCTCTGATGCAGAGGCTGAAGCTACAAAAGCAATTACCAA
>PHFE01000051.1:1469945-1536070 GCA_002796755.1 Paracorniculantispora psalliotae | reverse complement strand
CCCCCCCCCCAAAAAACATGACAATTCTCGCGGAGGTGGTGCTGAAACCCGAGTTATCGGTTTGGCTGTAGTCTCGCAATACGAGAAAAGAGTCTTCAGAACTACCTATTCTAGCAGGAAGTCGTTATTGGGTCGTTCTGATGCCCATTTCGATCACAATCGACACAGCAATTTAGATTTCTGGAAGATGCGCCGAGTTTTCTCCAGAAGCTTTGTGATCTGTTTCACAATTTGCATTCTACGTACCATTTTCTGGCAAAGTGACTCTAGGCTTCCATTCGCGTCTATTTATCCAGACAAAGTCTACCGCCTTTTTCGCAACTTTGGGCAATGCTCTCTACAAGGTCCAAGATTGCTACCAACTCTGAGAACTTTTTCAGCATGCTTTTATTGGCGAGATTTTCGAAAATAATAAATAAACCATTTTAAATTCGCGGTGAAAATCTGGAGATATTCTGCCATTTAATTAATTGCCTCCAGCCGTGTTTTCAGCTCAAGGCCCAACTTGAATACATCGGTACGGAGTGCCAACTCTTCGGCCAAGCAGGCTTCATTCTTGGGCAGACCCCACTTCGAAAAAAAAAAATGCACACCGGCGCAAATGGAGCGAAACGATCGAGTTCATTCATCCTATTCTTGTTTTATCATTATCATTAATTCTACATCCAAACTTGGGAAAAAATCACTCATGGACGCGTGGCTTAATAAGTCGGGGGCCGTGGGCCTGGGTGACCTCGAGCTCGCTGACTTCCCCGAGACAGGGCGCGGTGTCAAGGCCCAACGGCCGTTCAAAGAAGGCGAACGGATTCTTACCATTCCAGCCGAATGTCTATGGACTGTCAAAGGTGCCTATGCCGACCCGATTTTGGGCCCGGTCCTCCGATCTATTAAGCCAGCTCTATCTGTGGAAGACACATTAGCTTTATACATCCTCTTCATCCGATCGCGGGTGGGGGACCCCGCGTACGCGGAGCGCCAGACACACGTTGATGTGCTACCTAGCGAATACACTATGAGCATGTTTTTTACGGATGAAGAGCTGGAAATCTGCGGTGGCTCTTCGCTCTACACTCTCACTACGCATCTGAGAGGGAGGGTCGGGGACGACTATAAAAAGCTCCTTACGAGTGTAATTATACGCCACCGTGACCTCTTTCCGCTGGAGAACTTTTCCATTCAAGATGTAAGTTTGTGGCATACACTCTATGATAATATGCTGACACGTAGGCCCGTCTAGTACAAATGGGCGCTCAGTTCGATATGGAGTCGCGGTATGGACTTCACGGTCTCTGAGGGCAAATCTGTTCGCCTCATGGCTCCTTTTGCAGACATGTTGAACCACGCGTCTGATGCGAAGCAATGCCACACCTACGATCCATCAACCGGAAGCCTCTCCGTCCTTGCTTGCAGAGACTACGAAATTGGAGACCAAGTATGTCACAAAGCCTAGAGTCGTCAAGTTTTGACTAAGCTGTACCAAGGTATTTATTTACTATGGCGATGTTCCGAACAGTCGTCTATTGCGGCTTTACGGCTTCGTCCTTCCTGACAACCCCAACGACAACTACGAGCTTGTCCTACAAACAAGTTCTATGGCGCCGCTGTATGAGCAGAAACAGAGACTGTGGAAACTCGCTGGTCTAGACGAAGTCTCGACCATTCCCCTTACTCTCAAGGACCCTCTACCAGACACCGTTCTTCGATACCTCCGAATTCAGAGGTTGAATGAGTCTGAACTGAGCATCATGACGATGCAAATCGCGACAGAGTCATTTGGAAAAATTAGCGACGAGAACGAATCTCAAATCCTGCAATTTCTGAGCGAATCGATCGGATCACTGCTCGAGGGTTTCGAGATTTCTCTACCAGACCTCGAGGCGCAGCTGACGGAAGGTCGATATTCTCCAGGAAGCAATGCTTGGGCGGCTGCTCAAGTTAGCTTGGGCGAGCAGCGAGTGCTCAAGGCAGCTAAAGCCAAGGCCGATGCCCTTTTGACGTCCGTTGCGGATGGAAGCGCTTCGCTGCCTCCACCAAACAAGTGCGCCAACTGCGGCAAGGACTCGGAGACGGCGAAGCTAATGGCTTGTGGCAAATGCAAGGCTGTCAAGTATTGCGGGAGGGACTGCCAGGTTGCGCACTTCAAGGAACACAAGGCGCTTTGCCGTTCACTCTCGGCAAAGTAGATATAAGTAGGTGGGTGCCTACCGACCACGTCCAAGGCCGGTTGACCAAGTGATCCTACATCACTCCTTCTCTCGTTCGAGGAGTAACCGCCCAGCTGACGACGCCACGTCCACAGGCTGAAAATTAGTGGTCAGAAGAGGCTAGCAGGCTAGCTAGACTATCCGTCAGATTTATAAAAGCTGTGGTCCTTTAAATATCGTGTTCACTCTGCATCCGTGACGCCTTTTCTTTCGCTTTCGCTACCAAAGTGTGGTCGTTCGTCGAGGAACACACTCTCTGCCATGCCGAGGTTATCAATAGTTGCTCCAAAATAGCGACTAAACAATTCGGTTAGATTAGCCGGGAATATCCGAGAATAAATAAATAAATTTTTTTATTTCCAATGGGATTTGACGCTCCGCTGCGCTCATCATATAAAATCAAGAGTTTATGTGCTAACCTGGGCCAACTTCTGCCGCGTTACTAGTCAAAATTGGGTACATGCTGAGTGCGACGGCACAAGAGTAGCACAAACCAAGGGCAACATCAGAATGAGACTTGGTAAAGACCGAAATGCTGTATTTCATTTTTCATTTTTCATATCTATCAAATTATGCTCATCCAAAACTCTAAAATTTTCATGCCATGATAACAACAAGGAAAAACTCCATCTGCAGAATCGTCTAATACACTTCCAGGACGTAGCGTCCCTCCTCCTTGAGCTTCTCAATCTCCTTCTTGGGGTCGACCTTCTTGCCGGCGGCCTTGGCATCGAGCGCAATAGCCTCCTCCAGGACGGCCGTCACGTCGGGCACCGGCCAGGTCGGGCCGCAGAGGTAGAAGCTGCCTTCCTCCTTGATGTAGGCCTTGACAATGTCGGAGACGGTCTGGCGCATGCGGTCCTGGATGTAAATCTTTTGCGGCTGGTCGCGCGAGAAGGCGGCGCCGATGAGCGTGACGACGCCGGCGTCGAGGTAGGCCTCCCACTCCTCGCCGTACAGATACTCCTCGCGCTGGTGGCGCGAGCCGAGGTACAGCAGGATGGAGCCAATCTCTTTGCCCTGCGCCTTTTGCATGGCGCGGTACTGGACGAACGCGCGGAACGGCGCGAGGCCGGTGCCGAGACCGGCCATAATGAGCGGCGCCGTGTCCTTGACGGGCAGCTTCATGACGGACGGCTTGACGGAGACGGTGACGGGCGCGCCGGCCGCGAGGCGCGATAGGTAGCGCGTGGCCTGGCCGTAGCGGGTGCGGCCGCGTGTGTCTACCCAGTCGACGACGACAATCATGAGGGACACCGAGTTGGGCGTCACCGCCTGCGCCGAGGCGATGGAGTACTCGCGGCGCTTCAGCGGGCTGACAATCTTGATGAGGTCGTGGAAGCTGGGACGGGCCGAAGTGAACTCGGCCAGGATGTCGACGTAGCTGAGCGTGTCGACGTCGGAGCGCTTCTTGAAGTCCTCGGCGCCGGCGTTGCTGCCGAGGGCCTCGAGCTTCTTCTTCTCGGTCTCGTCGGTGGCAAACTCGGCCAGAGCCTCGTAGAAGCGCTTGGGCGGCTTGCCGAGGATGTCGACGTTTTGCACGAGCGCCTGGTGCACGGTGCGGAGCTCCGTGACCGTCGCGGTGTCGCGCGAGGGCACCTGGACGAGGTCATCGGGGTTGAGGCCGTAGAACTCGATAAATGACTCGACGTCCTCAACGTCGTTCTCGGCGTGGATGCCAAGAGCCTCACCAATCTTGTAGGTGAGGCCGGTGGTGCCGAGGTCAAACTCAATGTGGAAGATGTTACGGTCGTAGTCCGAGGGAGTCAGGCGGCGGTTCTCCTTGACGGTGACGGTGTGGGTGACGACAGCCAGGTCGGGGCGGACAGCTTCGCGGGTGCCATAGGCCTCCTTGAAGACGATGCCGCGGGCGAGTGCCTGCCAGTCCTGGAGCTGGAGAGTCTCCTCATCTTCGTCCTTGGCAAAGGAGACGAAGCTGTTGGGCTGGATGGTCAGAGGAAGCTCGGTGGCGGCCTCGTCGGTCTCAGCCCATGTAGCGGAGACCTCGAGCTTGCTCAGGCACTGGTCGACGGCCTCGACAGCCTGCTCGAGGTTGACATTCTCAGCGGTAATGGTGATATCCTTAGGCGAGACGGAGGGCTGAGCCACCTTCAGGAAAGCAAGCTCGAGAAGGAGCTTGGAAGCAGCAGCGTCCTTCTCGAAAGCGGGCAGGACAGCAGGATCGAGGACAAAGGCAGCAATGTCTTTCTCGACGAGGGTCTTGCGGAACGTAGCTGAGAGACGCTTCTCGACATCGGCCTCCTTGAAGCTGGGAAGGTTTAGGATGACTTGGCCACCAGGGGCAACGCTGGCAAGAACGTCGACATCTTTGAGAATCTTCTCGTCGCCAACAACGATGGCGTTGGCCTCGTTGATGTCGTAGGGAGCCTCGAGCGTCTTCTTGGAGACGCGGAGGTCGGAGCGGACAGCACCGCCCTGAGTGAGGTTGTCGTAGACATCACGCACAAAGACGTTGGAGGTGGACTGCTTGGCCAGAAGAGTGCCAATGACAGCAGGAGAGGCAACGGTGGCCGAGCTGTCAAGATCCCAGAAAGTGTACTGCTCCGCGGCGATGAGCGAGGGCAGAGTCTTGGCGTCGCCCTCGTTGCCAAAGACCTTGTGCAGGGTGTTGACCAGGCCCTGGGGGGTCAGGGTCTGGGCGGCAGTGTACTTAATGTCAAGCACTTCGGGCTCCGCGGTGAACTTGGAGGAGAAGGTGACGGCGGCGAGGACATCGCCGTAGAGGGCGGACTGGGTAGCCTCGTCGTGGAGGGCGGCTTCGGCATTGACCTGGCCGAGCACGGCAACGGTGCGGGCCGTGGCGGGAATGGCAGCGAGGAAGGCCTCCTCGATGAAGGGGCGGTAGACGCGGACGTTAATGACGCCTGTCTTGGCGCCCTCGCCAGCAATCTTGGTCATGACCTGTCGGGCGACCTGGGCCTCGACGCTGCCGAAAGCGACAAGGACCACATCGGCCTCCTCGTGGCCGTGGTACTCAAAGGGCGCGTAGACGGTGCCGAGCTCGTCATTGAAGGCCTTGAGCAGCTCAACGACCTTGCCGGCGTTATCGAGACGCGGGTTCAGCTTGCTGGCTTCGGCTGAGAGCTTGGTGTACAGGTCAGCGACGCCGGCCTCGCCGAGGGCATCGACGACGCGCAGGGTCTCGCGGGCGACGCGGACGCCGTCGTAGACGTGCAGCGTGGGCAAGACCGTGGCTAGGAGCGTCGCAAAGAGCGACATGTGCTGGGCCTCGTAGGCAGAGGCAGAAGCGACGAGACCGAGGCCCAGCTCCTCGGCCAGGCGCAGGGCGCCGTCGTAGTTGGCGACGATGCCGTTGGCGGCCGAGTAGTCGGCGGCGGCAATGTGGGCGACAAACGGGCTGGAGACGCTGTAGAGCAGCGAGAGCTGGTCGAGCGTGGCGCGCAGCGCGGGCAGGCTGCCGGACGAGGCGAGCAGCGTCTGGGGAATGTGGCGCTTGCTCACGTCAAAGTCGGGCGAGAAGATGTAGCCGAGGGCGAGGGCGCCGGCGCCGGCGCGCGTCTGCAGGCTCATAACCTCGGGGGTGTACTTGTGCACGTTTTGGCTGCCCTCGGCGGCCCAGCGCAGGGCGGCCACATCGAGGTCGTACATCTCGGGCGAGTAGGAGAAGATCTTGTCGGAGAGCTTGTAGGCAATGTGCTGGACGAGCAGCTGGGCCGTGACGTAGGTCGGGCCGGAGATGTCAGCCAGGGCCACGTGCTGGCCAAAAGGCAGCGCGGACGAGGACTTGGAGGAAGGCATCGCGTGGGAGTCGGCGAGTAGCCGGTGAGTCTGAGAAACAACCCGTAAAGGCTGTCGTGTCGTGATATAAGGTTTGGCGGCTGTGGTGGTTACTGTAAGTTGTTCCTGAACCGCTAGGAGCCAGCAAGACGTGTTTAATAGGCACAGAGAAAACACAGAACAATGGAACAGATGAAGGGATGAGAAGATGATGTAGACAAGACAAATAGCATTTACTCTATTCGAAGACCGTGGGAAGAAGATAACGGACGGGCCCGCCTCCCCTCATTGATCCGAGGGCGGCAGCGCCGAGGGTCCGTCTCCAGCATGGCGACATCCAGAAAATTGCGCGAACAGACAGGCCAGACCGGCCAGGAAGCCGTGTCGTTGCGTGCATCTGGGCGAAATTGTTGATAGTTTACCAGAATCACGCAATTGCCCTTGACCAGATGCGGTCTAGCGCCGATGGTGCCACCACCCTTGAGCCTCAGTTTGGCTGCGTCCTGGCGGCGACCGTCTCCGAACCACCGGGCGGCCCCGGTTTTTGTGAGCCGGTTGCGCCTCTGGTTGGCCCGGGTCGTCGCTCAGGGCTGTTTCGGTTGCTTGATAATGATAAATCAAAACCGACGTCCGGGGAAGGCCAAAAAAATAAGAGCATGTGCTGACAGAGGTCAGTGATGATGCAAAGACGAACTGCCTTGTTTTTATCTTGGGATTTTTATGCTGTTCGATTTTCGATGTTGATGCCCTCGCTGCGTCCTGCACTCGTCACGACAGTGACATGTGACGGCATAACCGGTTAGTGGCAAACTCTGGTTGCAATCGGCAATGGAGGAAATATCGCATATGGGATTGTGTCGTTGTATCATCGTCGCGGCCGTCGTCATATTATGCAATCTTGACAATATTGTTCTTCGTCGTTTTGGGAATTGTTGGACTCGCCAGCTCAAGGCTCCTGCTTCGATCGCTTCAGAGAACGCTGGCTGCTCACTTGAAAACTGGCATTTGATGCATCGGCGTCATCATCCACGTCCATATCGTCCAGTCGGTTTTGCACATTACGGCGCTGGAGTCGTCGGAGAATGGCATGGTCGAGGTAGAAATCTTGGGCAAAGTCGGCGCGTTTAAAGACCTGGCATGCACAATTAGTCTCGACGAACACGGACAGCAGCTTTGCGAATGTGTCACTGTAGAACATACCTGGGAGCATCCCGTCTGCGGACATTGTACCTGACCACTGGTAGGCAGATAGTCCAGAATGGCCGACTTTTCAAACGTGTGTTTGCACTTTTTGTTGCTGTATGGTTCAACAAACTCTTGCAGCGAGAGCGGGCATCGCAAGCTAGTAACTTCTCGTGCCACGGCAATATCGTCGTCCGAGTCGTCGCCCCCTTGATCAACCGTCCTGCTTCGTCCGCGCCCGGTACGAGGAGCGACTGTCGGCAGGATCGGTGCGCCATCGGCGCCAAACCAGCGCGAGGCGTCCGGCAGAGGAGGGCCGTCCTCACCCTCGGCGGCGTCACGCCACATCTTCTTGAAGTTCGCGTAGTCGTTGTTGACCGCATATCGCTCCTGAACGGTAAGCTGTTCGTACTCGCGCCGTTTCTCGTCTTGCAGCTTGCGAAATATATCGAGCGTGCTCTGGGCAGGCGGCGGCTTGTCGTCTTCGTCGTCTTCTTCCTCGGGAGGGATCGGGGCGCCGTTGGCCTGTGCAATCTCAATGGCTTCTTCTCTGCGCCGTTCCTTTTGCAGCTGGCGTGTGTTCTCGTCGGCCTGCGCATTGGTGGCGTCGGTGTATATTTCCCCAATGACCTTGCCCTCGTCTTCAAGCGCAAATTGCTGATCAATGAGCAGACGCAAGGTTGATTCGGCTTCACGAGAGCTTTCATCAACTTGGCGCGCAAATTCGTCAAGATGTGTCTCGAGAGCGTCCAATTCTTCTTGCCCTTCTTCAGATTGCTTCTGGAGGCGGCGTTTCTGGTTCGCGAGGTGGGCTCGGCGGTCGCGCAGCCGCTCATGGATATCACCAACGGCATGGCCTAGATTCGCAGAGCCAGCTTTGAGATTCCTCGTATATCTGCCCTGTTTGCGATTGGTGGACAGCGCTTCCAGAGCTCGTCGTGCTTCATCGTCGAGGGGATACTCGAGCGGTTCGTATTCTGGGAGTCCCGAGGGCGCGGGGGTCGCAGATCCGTTGGCGCCGGACGATCGCCCTCGATTAACTAGGCGCCGGGACATTTTAAGGCGCTAGTAAGAGGAGCTAGAAGTACGCACTCGCAGGCAGTGGCGATGATGAAGCTGTGCGTGAAGACTCGAGATGTGGGGACGCGTCAGGAACACGCGCCTGGCCAAAGTGGTGAAAGGCAGCTGGCAGAGGGAGTTACAGGGGACTTGTCTGAACTCGGTACTGGTACGGGCGCAGTTGGATGCCCCACCTCACTAAGGGAGCTTTGGGAGTTGGTGTAAGCGGCAGCACGGCTGTGGATGCAGTCAATGTAGGGTATTTCACGTCATCATGCACAACCAGTGCATAACGAATAAAGTGTCTGCCTGTGCATATCTGGATAAATGTCGTTAAGAGTTCCGCATGGTCCCGGAAAGTGCCTCTCAGCGCCTGGTGGTGCCTTGGCGTGCAGAGGCTTTCCTGGTCTACCGAGCGCAACGCTGCTGTCGTTCCCTGCCATGTCTACCCCATACGGCGCAGGCATGATGCCAGTATCAGACCACGTTTGCATAAAGACTGCATGAACGGACCAATTTGTGACGGCAATTCGCTTTGGAGGTGCAGTTGGCCGCCTCCACCATAGTAGGTAGACGCCCACAAGTGGTACGCCGCCATGGGCTGTTGCTGGTGTCACAGCGTCACTGCTGGCCAACCAACCAGAGCATCAAGAGCCGCGCAAAAACATCGATGTCTTTGCAAAACTTCGATTTCCCCATGTCGCTGAGCCACAACGTTCTCGACCCATCCCGATGACCTTATTTTCAGACTTTTGCCTCGCCCTGCAGTGGGCCACCAGGCCCTGCGCAGCTGTTGCCCGAGTCGATCGCCCGTTGCACTTCCAGATGGCCAACATCGAGCCCCACCTTTACGCCGGGCCTCTGACTGCCTCACGATCGCTGTTTAAGCGGACCATCCATTGCGATCGGGCGGCTTCTTCTGCCTCCGGGAGCCTCTCTTCGTGGTGACGCTCCCCCAAAGCCGGCCGTACCTTGGAGACCGTGTGCCAAGCGAGACCAATTTCTCAACGCATTTCTGCCTTGTCAGTTACGTAGTCAATGTCCAGAAGTTAGGCCATCGTGCGGATCGTTTGTCCCGGATTCTGCACCATGACTCCCGTATAATATACCCGCTGCCACCAGGCCTGCGGTACTTTCTCCCAAACAGCCACTCCGCCGCTAGGATTACTTTCACTTGATGGCTCTCTTTGTCAGCTTCTGTTAGACCCTTTGAAAATCACACTTTGCGTCGCTCCTTCAGCCCGGCAAAATCAAAGCCCAGCAAAGATGTTTACGGTTCCGAAAGCCCTGATTACTGTGCCCAGTATGAATCCGTGGGAATCCCACGCGATGACAGTATGTGATCGAGAAACTTTACGAAATGCTGACCGTGCTGCGTTTTAACCTACTTCGCAGCACAACTTCCCAAACGATAATCCACCGGCTGCTGACAAAAAGCAAAGCAAAGGCGCGCGCTTCCAGCCTCGCCAGGATTCCATCATCTATCCTGGCCTCTACGCTCCGAGCGGGATAGATGTCATGACTGTTCTGGTATGAACATATCCACTGGGACGCAAGGTAACGACACCACTAACCATTTGTCTAGTTTAGTGTATTTGCCCGTCCAGATCCCAAGTTCGAGCTGGGACCTGTAGACTGTTCCGCCGCCCTCACAGTCAGCAACCTTGATCTTCCGGGAAGCCCGATAATCTACGCCAACGAAGCCTTCTCCCAGTTGACCGGATACACCATCAAAGAAGTTGTCGGGAAGAATCCTCGCTTCCTCCACTCGCCACAGAGCCTGCATCCTTCACCAGGCGCTCTGCTCGACCAGCATCGCCATGCCATCCAAACCTTGGATCAGGCAGTGGCTGACCGAGACGAAATCCAGCTCTACATTACCAACTACAAGAAGAATGGCCAAGGTTTCACCAACCTGCTGAGCATGATTCCGATTCGCCTGCCCGACGACGAGACACAATACGCTGTGGGCCTCCACGTTGCCACGGATTAAATATACGACAAATTACGACCAACACTTTCTTGATCTACGTTTCTTCTCTAAAACACTCTTGTTGCATTCAACTTTTCACACGGCGTTAGGGAAAGCGACATCCTTGAATTTTGGAAATCCACCTTTTGTATCTACTTTTATTATACCCCAGGTTAAAGATTTGCTCGGCTTGACACCGAGATGCTATTAGGCTTAAGACAAAGCTTTGGTTGTTATACCACTCCATATACACGAAACGGAATACTGGCTTGCTTTATATTATTATGGTACAAACATATATTCATATAGACGGTACAATCAAAGATGGTACCTTGATGGCTCTGCCGTCGCGAACAAGAACAACGCCTTCCTACATCCAGTAATGTGACACATTACTTCCTGAGCCTCCCGGATCGTCGTCTGCCGCTGTCGTCTGCGACAGGCTCGACTTTGACTTTTTTGCTTTTGCTAGTTTCCGTTGTAGCAGGCTTTGACCGCTTGCCCTTGGCCGGCGCCGGCTCCGCCTCCGTCTTGGCAGCCTTGCCTGTTGGCTTGCGACCCTTTTTGGGGGGTGCTTTCTCATCTCCAGATCCTTCCTTAACAAGAGGCTCGGTCTTTGCACCGCCTGACACCGGCCCTGTCTTTTTCTGAATGGCTGGTGCGAAGCAGCTGGTGCGACCACCAACCGTGATGAAAGAGAGCTTCTCGCCGTTGGGCAGTTTGGCCGAAGAGCCCTTGTCGCCCTTGCCCCAACGATGATTAAACAGCCAGTGCTCGGGAAACTGATCAGAGTCGCCGAGTTTTTCGACAGCTAAATCGCAAACGTAGCAGATGGAGTCGTAGATGGTCTTGATCTCAGCATCGCTAAAGTCATCACAGTACTGCTCGGGGTGCACCTTGGCCTGGTACAGTGTCTCGTCAGCGACCCAGTTGCCGATGCCGCTGATCATGGTTTGGTCGAGCAGGAGTGCTTTGATGGGAACGTGGCGCGAGGTCATCTTTCCGCGCAAGTATTCTTCTGTGAATCGATCCTTGTCGACAACAGGATCAGGGCCATTCTCAACCAGAGGCGAATGCTTGCGAATGTCTTCTCCAGGGCAATCAACCAGCCTGACGCGGCCAAAACGACGAGGGTCTGTAAATGCAATTTCGACAGCTGGCTTTTCGTCTGTGGTGATTTGAAATTTCCAAAATTTCGGAGGCCAGACGCTGTACTCGCTGTCTTCCATCTTTTTGAAGTAGTTGGTATACGCAGTCTTGTCGTTTCTTATGTGAATCCAACCTGTGATGTTAGTCAGTGACATTGGCAGACTGAATTCTGCAACTTACCAGTCATTCCAAAGTGCATTACCAGATGCGGAGGCTTCTCAAGAGTTATCCTGGCACATTTTGTGAGCCGGCGACTAGGAGTTCACGATTCACATTGCTTACCAAAAATATTTGCCCTGCGTGCCAGCAGACACAACCTACCTATTGTCAGCTTGAAATTCAAAATAGAGAGAAGTCTCGTACTTTTTTGCCTTGGAGAGCAGCAGCGACAGCCGCGCCCGTTGTACCGACCTTGCCAAACACGTTGGCATCGTCAATGGCTTCTGCGGAAGCAATGCGCTTACCAACCAGGTGAACGCGCAGGTAATGGACAGCTCGTGCGACTGGTCCGAATAATTAGGCACATGAAATCCCCCAACAGTCTATTCGACTTACTCTCAGCAATCTCAGGCATCTTGGAATTTTTTTTTTCAGCAATTGATGATGCAGCAATGAAAGCAACGGCGTGAACTGTCCGTCACTCACGGCCTGGAAGCTAGCTACCTATCCCTGCACGCTTCACGCTCCACGTCGCAGCTCCAAGCTCGAACTCGCTGGCCGCGCTGACCGCACGAAATCTCGTGACACGCTTACATAACCCTGCGACCGCTCCACCAAAAAAATCGACTTTTATTAGCTCCAACTTTTTGGAGAGAAGAAACTTCTTTTCCAACACATCACCAGATTCTGGAAGCCCAAAAAGCCTTTTGGTAAGTCTCGAAAAGCGATAATCTACGTCGCAATGCCTCTCTCTGCCCTTTTCCTTCCCTCTCCCATCTTCCTGATGACAGCTTGAAAACCGCAAACTAGAGTCTTTGACCACTTTGGAATGAAAACTCTTTTTCACACGTCAGTCTGAAAGAATCACCATGCATTGCGCTGCTTTACCTCATTTGCAATGTGGCGAGCTTAGCTAACCGCAATAACAGGTCCATGATTGCATGAAGATGCTCTGGATACGGCCGGCTCGGGATCGACGGTGATGTGAAAATGATTATGTGGTACGTTTGCACAATTGCATTTCTTTTTTCTTTTCCTCCCTCGTTATGATGATCAATTCGTAAACAATATACGCTGGAAATTACCGGCTGAGATCTTTCATTGAAGATATTAAATGGCTATGTCTGACGCAAACCGCAACATCACTTTCAATTTTGCAAATTCTTTTCCAAAGCTTCTTGCTAACCGTTGCCAAGATTTTACAGACAAGGTACGAACCAACCAAAGCACATCAGCATCCTCAGCACACCCCGTTGAATGATGAAGCGGCACTGGGCTCCGAATATATACGCATGAGCATGACAAGCCACTTTGCGGCAGGCCTAGAAAACCTCGCCCACTGACTCCAACACACTCCGTTTGCATCTTGAGTATGCTATGGTTGGACAATTGTACTAATTGTCCTTCAGTGTCTGCCGTAGTTTTGATGATGCACAAGCTGGTTCTTGCAGCAACTTTCTGGGTACGTTTATGATTTACACACGCAAGCACTTCCCCTTTATATGATGAAACAGATGACGAGTCTTATTCGAGTTTTCGATGCAGACATATATCTATTTATTTTTTTACCATTCATGCCTTAACTGATATATTCCCTCTCCCACTTCTTCTTGTGACACCTTTGTCTAGTACAACGGCTAACCAGATCAGATTTTTGCAGTGTCCGCTCCCAAGGGTTAGTTTCATGCCTCGCCCGCCCAACCCACCTTCTGCGTGATGAACAAGAATGAAAATGACAAGCATATGTCCGAGCTCACGCTACGAAGACAAACTCATTCGACGTCTGACTTCAGAAGCCATCTATCATTTGTCATGATGCTTTGGCGGAGCTTACGCTAACCTGCCTCAGTATTTCAGTGACTTGACTAATGACTTATGACTACGACTCTTGTAGATCTGTACCAGGTTAGTACTTTTTGCTTCTCCTACACACTCCTCCCCCGCTGCTTAAAATGATGCTACAATTATCACGACGGTCAACGTAGCCAATTTGCATTGACGATATCGCCTGTGACAAGGCACTTTACCCTGAAACACGCAGCAATTCACTATTTTGTTGAAGCTTTGGAAGAGACACTCGCTGACTTTTCCAGTATTATCCTCGTAATATGATTACCCATAATGAATACAAATATTTTCAAGACAGCTTTTCAATCCTGTGACTGTAACATTGCTATGTAACTCCGTTGCATTCTGTACTATTATTGCCAGTCTAGGCCGCTGTGGTACGTCGTAGATGTTTATGATATCTTTGCGCCCATTCATATCTTAGTTACGCAAGCTGATTTACCACGATCGCTTGTATGTATTCATTCGCATGTGTTCATGGCGCGTGTACGTACGTCTCGTACATGACTTCACTGGCACCATCACTGGCATGCATGAAAGTGAAAATCAACGCTGATATATTAAGGGGGAATGATTAAACTAGTAAATATGCATCCAAGTCATGCCAATTCATTCTTATAGATATTTTCTTTTTTGGTCGCTTTGTGTTCTTCCTCTTCTTTACGAAAAGTCGGGTTCAGCCATCTTCTTCTTCTCATCCGTGTGCGTGGCCGTCGTGGCCGCCGCGACAGCCGGTTTGGCGGAGGCGCCCGAGACATTGCGCGTGCTCTGCGCACCCGACGCGCTTCTTGTGACGCCCACCTCCTGTTCCGGGTGCAGGGCCGGCTTGGGCAGGACGGCGGACGGCGAGTTGAGGGCCAGCGAGTCGTCCTTGGGGTTGGTGGCGGACGCGGGGGAGGCCACGGTCGGCGAGGCAGCAGTCGCAGCGGTAGGCGAGTTGACGACGGCGGCAGCGGAGGCCGGGGAGCCGGGGGAGGAGACGACGGGGGAGTTGGGCTCGGCCGGGCCGGTGGCGCCGCAGACGTTCTGGACGACCTGGAACCACTTTTGGGCGTCGGCGGCGGTGTGCGCCTTGAAGGCGAACTCGGAGTTGCCGGTGAGCTTGCTGGAGAGGGTCTTGCTCTTGTCCTTGCCCTTGATGTTGAACTTTTCGCCCGAGGGCGCGCCGATTACGGCGTCGGGGAGGTAGAGGGAGAGCTCGGGCTTGGGGTCCTGGCGGGCGTCGTCGCTGTCCTTGAACTCGTGGAGGAACTTGCTGGGGGTGACGACGTAGTAGCCCGTGGAGTAGCCAAAGGACAGCTTGTTGCGCGACTTGCGCTCGAGGGAGCCCTCGATGAGCGGCTTGGTGGACTGGTGGTCCATGTTGGGGAAGTTGATGGCGTCGACGGAGCGGGCCGGGTCGTTGGGGTTGGCGAGGCGGTCGGCGGAGCGGGTGGTGAAGTTGGCCCACTCGAAGCCCTTGGGGACGCACTGGATGGTACCGAGGATGTCGTTGTGCAGGGCGCGGATCTTATCCGCCTGGCCGCCGCTGAGCTGGTTGAAGGCGCCCATGGCCTCCTGGAGGACCTCGATGATGTGGGCCTCGAACGTCTCAAAGTTGTTCTGCACCGAGATGAGGTCGTTGGTGTGGTTGTTCTCGGCGAGGACCTGGTTGGAGAGGCGGTGCATGACGCCGCGGTAGACGACGTAGGGGTCCTCGGTGCCGGTGAGGCGGCCGCCGGCCGCGTCGTACGAGGCCGTCTGCTGGCCGAGCAGCTCAATCTGCTTCTGCGTCGTGTTGCGCAGCTTCTCCACCTCCTTGGCGCCCGAGTAGGCGCCCGAGTCGAGCTCCTTGGCCTTGTGCTTGATCTCCTTGTGCAGGCGCTCGAGGATGGGGATCACGGAGCCCTTGATGCTCTTCTCTGTCTCGAGGTTGGTGTTGATCATGGCCTGCGTGTTGGCGCGCAGGTTCTCGAAGAAACCGGCGACGCCGCCCAGCGACTGGTCAAAGTGGTGGCCCTCGCGCAGCGGGTTGGAGATGGTCTTGAGCACCTTTTCGTACTCCTTGGCGTGGCGGCCGTGGATCTTCTCCACGGCGCCCATGTAGTCCTCGAGGTAGCCGACGGCGTGCTTCCACGCCTGGAGGCGCTCGGCGAGCAGGCCGGCGGTCTGAGAGTGTTAGTGGACATGATTTCACATGTTGTTGGTGTAAGATGCGTTTCTGGGAGAAACGTGGCGGAAGGGAGACTCACGGTCGTGGGGTCCAGGTCAGGGACGGCATCTTCGAGGCTCATGCCGGTAGCTGTGCGCGAAGGCAGAGTGGTAGAAACGGGCGAAGCCATGGTCGCTGTTGTCTAGGCTAATAAGTATGTTTTTTTCTGAGTTGTGTTTTCTTTCTTGTAGCAGCTTGGGTAATAGTGCTGGTTCGATCGAAAAGGATGCAGAGAAGAGAGGAAAAGAAATCTGGCGTGTTCAATATTAGCGAAAAGAGCTATGGGGAGAGCTTGAGTGGAGGGGCTGTCTTGGCGGAGTAATTTTGGCGGCCAGCCGGGAGACCAGGAGCCCGATGAAGAACGGACTTTTAGGGAGGGAACTGCAGTGGCTGCAGGCGGTGTGTGTGTGTGTGGCCGGTTCTGGGGCCTGATTGTGCCAAAAGCTTGATTTTGGACCAGGAAACTCGACCAGGGGAGCAGTGATTAGTTTCCGGGTGGCCATCGTGGATCAAGGCCCGCAATCCCATTTCCTGGGTTCCCTTCAAGGCTTGGACTGACCCCCTCCTCTTCGCGTGCATGTGTGTGTGCGGGGATACGCTGTGTCGTTTGACGGTCGAGACCGCGATAGACCACGACGTTGTGTCGGATGTAGACGTACCAGAAGGATGATTTCTGTATTCGTAGCTGAGGATGTTTGTCTTTTTGTTTGTTTGGTGCTTGGTGCTGCTGGTGCAGTGTTGCGGGTTGGAGGCGTATTAAGTATTAGAATTATTAGATATTAATAGAAGGTATACCGTGACGGCGTAATAAAATAGCAAAAAGGGTATCTTGCTTTTCTTCTCAGGTGGAATATAGAGAGATAAACTCTTTGTCAACAGCAGCATCCGAGGGAATCTGTGCCTTTTTATCATGACCAGAAAAGGAAGCATTTCGCTGCCGCTCGAGCGCCATGACGTCACATACCCCAGCGCATGGGAAGCACCGCTGCACTAGCAAACCGCTCGAGCTTGGGTAGCTTTTGCCAGTAATTTCCACCGCAGTATGACTTGTGCTTGGGTACAAAATGGCAGGTGAAATTTTTCCATTGAAAAGCAAGGTTCCGCGTCAAGCCACATGCCGCAGACCCTGATCATCGCTGTCGTCAGGGGTCCACGGCGGCGCCGCGCCCAAATCCAGGGTTTCGGTCGTGGCTGTGCAGGATGCACATGCACCTTTCTCCGATCCATAGTGCTTTTCTCTAACTTTCTTGGCGGCGCATCAGTGTACATACTGATACTTATTACCAATTTGTACATACATGTCCGTGTTTTTTCGGGCCTCTGTCAAAGCTCCGTCTGCGATCCGGATACGTCTGCTTCCGCCCACGCGGCTGCCTGTGTTCATGCCCAACACAAGAGGACTTATACACACACAAGGCCAAGCCCACCAATGCGACATATGAAACTTTGGAATGCACCACTGCACTTATACATTGCCAGACATTATAGAGAATCATCGTCATTACTTTTATTGCTTGTATTGTTTTTTATATCCAATGTACACCGCTATTCAAATATTTTTTGCACCGCCTTCAGCACCGCCATCTCCGCCAACACCTTTGCCTTGTCCTCTGCGTCCGCCAGCTCCCCCTTTAGCTTCCCAATCTCAACCGCAATCTCCTCCAGATAATGCCCCAAGCAGTTACCTCCCGTCGTCACCGCCTGCCGCAGCGTGTCCAGCGTCAGCAAATCCGCGCGGATCGTAATCACCAGCTGCACCCAGTCGCCCACCGGCAGGTCGCACACGCCGCTGTCCACGTAGCATGCCGGGTGCGAGCCAAACGCGGCGGTTTTGAGCGCGTCGCAGGTGAGACCGCACGTCACCAAGGGACCGGCGATGAGGAATTCTTGCAGGCACGTCATGACACGGAAGATCCAGGCCTGGCCGGCAGAGGAGAAATGCGAGAGGCGTTGCATGAATTTGGCGCAGTTGGCGAGGCCGTAGCCGAGCGCGTAGCCGGAGCCGCCGCAGGACAGGGAGGCTTCGGCGCAGGATGAGTAGAAATCGCACGTCTTGGGCGGGTGCTGGCACCTGGCCTGGCACAGAATCCCGGGGTTGCTGCATGTCTGGCACGTAGCCGCCTCGCTGCGTTCTTCATATACCACAGTCGTAGTCGTCTCGTCTATCGGTGCGTTGCTGCTGCTGCTGTCGTCCAGCGCAAAGGACTGGAGAAGCGTCTCGCCGTCGGCGGCCGTGGCTGTAACGAGAATATTCGACTCGCCGGCGACCAGAGCGCGGTTGATCGTCACCGCGTCGTCGCTGAGCGCCGCGCCGGCCACGTAGTCACCGACCAGACTCCTGTTGGCGCCTGCAGGTCCTGTAAACACGCCGTACGGTTCAGAGAGGTCCAGCTTGGCGCCGCACGTCGCGCGGAACGTCATGGTGGAAGCAGATGAACTGTCGAGTACGAGACCGGGCACGCAAGGCCCAGCACGGACGGCGACGGCGGCGGCACACGTGCCGATCAGCCCAGCGTCAATAAGGAACTTCATTGCCACACCACGAATGGAAAAATGAATGTTGAAACTATAATTTGGAAAGATGAGAAGAATAGAATTCAGTGGACGCCGGAAAAGGGTTTGGATTTTTATTTTCTAGCGTCAGCACATTATTCTCAGCACGCCTGGTTACATGGCGGCGTGGGTGATCTCCGTCAACATTCTCCGGTCCGGAGTACCACTTCCTAATCGGGGGCCCCGTCCGGCCCGGAAAACTTGCATGTGCGTTAGCAAACGCCAAAATTAATGGAGGCGTCATATTGACAGAGTTCCGTCGTCACGGTTGGTGGAGAAATGTATCTGCATAAATTGAATAAAAAAATACTTTCTGTTGCTGATGTGGTATTACTAGGGTGTTTGTTAATGTCCCTTGTCAACGATTCCTGCGCCTGTCCATGTTTGTAAATGCCATAACCCTTTGTTTGTGAATTGTATCCCAGTTGAAAAAAAAAAACCAAAAAACGCCCAATATGTATTTCCTTTTTGTATGAGTTGCTGAGTTGCCAGGTTTGTATGTGAGTTTTGTGAGTAAAGTTGGATGTGCGTTAAAGGTTCCATCCTTTATTGTATTTTACGTTGACAGAGGCACCACACCATTAGTGCCCGAGGCGTTTCGCGACATGTCCGGCCGCTGCATGTTGTACTCTTCCGTGTTGCGCTCCGTAATCGGCGACAGTATCTCATGGACGTGGTCCGTCGCGGGTGGCGTGCGCGGCGCGCTCAGCGCCGTCTGGTAGTCAGGCAGCGGCCCGGCGCCGGGCGTCTGCACGCGCGAGCGCGCCGGCGTGCGCACTGCCGTGGCGTAGCTGGGCACACGGTTCAGCTCGGCGAACTCGCCTGGGTCGAGGTGCACATGCTCAGTGGACGCCCGGTCGGAACCTTCTTCCTCGCTATTGCTACGCGTGAGGTTGTTGGACGGTGGTTCAGAGCGCGCCGCAGAACTGCTGCCGTGGCCGACGCCGGCGCCGGTGCTGTGGTTGGGCGAGACGCGGCCGGAGAGCGAGTTGAGGGAGTAGTAGGAGATGCTGCGCTGCGACGGGTCGAGCGACACGTCGGCGAGGCGCGAGGAGAGCGCGGCCGGCGCAATGGGCGAGGTGTGGTGGCCCATGGCGTGCAGGTTCTCGGCGGAGCCGCTGCGCGACTGCGCGTAGAACGGGCTGCTGACGCCGGACTGGATGCCGGGTGTCTGAAAGCCGCTCGTGTCCATGTCTTCGTAGAGCTGATCGAGGATGTGCTCGCCGTAGCCTGGAGGTGCGGCGCCGGCAGCCTGCTGGCTGACACCTGCCTCGCCCGGTGCGCTGCTGACCATGTTGCCCTGCTCGTCAAAGGGGATGTTGGGCGAGATGAAGATGGAGACGGGGAGCGTGGCGCGCAGCTCCGAGATGTGGCCGTCGGGGTTCTTCAGAGCCACGGTCAGCTTAATTTTGTGGCGAATCTTGATGCCGTGGTGGTTCAGGTCCTGGATGCACTGGCGCAGCTTCTTGGGCAAGCTCAGCTGCTTGGTGAGCGCCCAGCCCTCCTGGCCGGTCTCCTCAATCATGTCGTTCCAGTGCTCCTCGCGCGTCACCTCAAACTTCCAGGTGGCCACGTCGCGCTCGGTTCGGTGCTCGCGGATGTTGACGCCGGTGGAGCCTTGGATGACGCATTCGCGGGTCTCAATCATCTTGGCTGTGACTTCGCCCAGCTCAAGACCCTTGAGTAAAGGTGTGAATCGCATTTCCATATCGACGACGCCGCCGAATACAACAGCCTTTTGGGGTATAACGATGGAGTATTCGAGCTTGTTGGGCCAAATGTTCTCAACGCTCATAGCGTGAAGGAACTCGAGGGCGCCAGATTCGAGCGTGCGGATGATGCGGAGATGCTTGTAGGCGTGCAGGTCGTAGGCGAGCTTGCCACGGCTGACGGTGGCCTTGAGACGGTATGTAATGGAAGCCTCGGGGATGCCTTCGACGCTCTCGGGGGTGTCGCCGGGAAGTGTAAACTCGAAGGGGTATTCGTAGTTGCCCGCGGGCAGGGTCATGCTCTTGCCATGCGTTCCGACAAAGGGAGCCCATCGATGATCAAGAATGACGGTGGTTTTATCGACTTTTTGGCCGGCGACGGCGGGCGTGCTGGATCTGGGATCAGCCCATCTGTGCGCTGATGGTTAGAGTGGCCAACGGCGTGAAATGTGCAGAGGAGCAATTGCTTACGATACACGATGCGTGCCTGTCAAGCGCAGATGAATGTCTTCAAGGCGCAGAGGCTGTGAGAGGCAGAGGACGACGACGCCCTTGAGAAGCTGGCCAGCAGATTCATGGTCGTTGCCGCGAAAGACGATAAAGTCCTGGTCGAGGCTGCGGAAGCGTTAGTGGCGCTGCGAGGTGGCGCAGATTGGCCAACGGCCGGGCAAGAAGAGGGCATACCGGATATCAAAGAGACTATAGCTATTGCGTCCGGTGACGGAGGAGAAGGGGTTGAAAGTCGGCATTTTGGCCGAAGGAATCGTGTGCGGCGGGAGCAAGGCCGCTCAGCAGTATGTAAGTGGGCGCAGTGTCGCGATGATGTACGAAGCGGGCAAGTCCGCGAGGACGGCAGTGTTGGATTGCGAGAGCCGGTGCAAGGTCGATAAAAATAAACCTGTTGTATTTGGAAAAGAAGTTGTTTGCGCAAAGCAAGCCGACAGACAGAGAGAAGAAAAAGAGGCGCTACTCGGTGTCGGCAAGTCACGACCGTCTGGCCCGTTTGCGCCTTGGCGGGGGTAGGTAACGTCTGTGGCAGCGTCGGGCCGGTGGTGGGTGGCTGTAGCGGTCGCTGAGGGCCGAGAAAGCAGGCTATCAAAGCCCGCTGACTGTGTTTCGGGAGCGGAAATTGAATTTGGTGACGCAGCCGGTCTGGATCGTGTTGGAAGTGATAGCTGCGTGGCGGCTATTGTTTGAGCAAATGGGATGAAGAAGCAATGAGGAGTGAAGAAACTTGGGAGAGAGAAGGACGAGAAAAGGTTGGAGGGGAACGAAAGAAGAGGCAGCACGGTAGCGACTAGAGGCAATCGATCCAGTACAAGGTACCTTGTAGAAAAATAAAAGATAACTAGTCAACTAGTTAACTACCATGTACGGATACCTAACTATGGACAAGAAAAAGACTGGAGACCGGAACTGGGTCGGCGATGGACGTTAGCATGAGGCAGAGACGTGAGAAGTGGCCAGGACAAAAGAGTGGATGACTTGGGACGGGTGGATTTGATTGGGAGTGGATGGGTGTTTGGACGTTTGGTGGGTGGATTGGACAAGTGGATGGACAGCTGCGATGAGAGGCAAAAGAGGCGAAGCACGACGGTTTACGGCGTGTGTTGATTGATTGATCAATGATGCTGCAAAAGACGGCTACTATACCTACAGTACCTACTGGAGGGGTGGAGGGACAAGCAAAGATGGATGGCCGACCTGCAGCGCACTGGTTGCCTGTGATGCCATGCCGTTGCAGCACCCGTTCATGTCGCTCACGGCGGGGATCCCTCTTTTGTACATGCCGCATCCTTTTCCGTGGCGGTGGTACTGGCCCGCCTTGGCCGCTCACGTTGGCGTCTACATGTACTGACCACTGATTCAACCACCCTGTTCTCCGTGAGTTGATCTGCTTCTTATTCCCATACTCGCTGCACGCGCAAGGTCGCACATGTCGCAAAAAAGACCAAAAAGAAAAAAAAACCTAAAATTGACTTACACACGGTGACAAGGCACCTACCCCACCACGCTCGCATCAAAGCCAGACCAAGTTGCACCAATGTCACCCCAGAGGGTATCCTTCGGCTTCCATCAGAGCCTTTCTCGCATGTGCTTGTACCTAGACATATTCTTCTCCATCAAGGTAGCTTTGTGTTGCGATTGCGCGCCCGTCGGCTTCGTTCGCTGGCGAAAGCCGTTCGCTCCGGTAGCCGGTTTCGTGCTAGTGAAGCGGTGGTCGGTCGTCGCCGTACCAGTACATAGCCTTGCGCAGAGCCCTGCCCTGCCCCTGCAATCGGCAAGTGAATTTTCTTTCCTTCTCGGCCGGGTTGTCACAGCCAGTTGCCGCATTCGTCAGAGACATGCATACGGCACCTGCGAACGCCCACAGGGTTTAACGGTCGTCATCAACTACAAAAAAAAAAGAAAAAAAAAGGGAAAAAGAAATGTACTGTTCTAATCACGAATGTCCACAAATTATAATTAGAAGATGGAATAACAATAATATCACGAGTTCCTTGCTACAAGGAAAATACCGATGAGCGCAGGGGTACACTTCACTAGCTGGAGACGCCAAACTCACCTCGGCGATCGGAAAGCCTCAGGGCCTCTTCTGTGCCTGGCCTGGCTTGTTCCGAGCTCGCGTACCAGCCTAGCGCTGTCCTGTGTTGCGTGCTTTGCCACATGTATCATCTCTTTCTCACCAGGCTTTGCCTGCCGTGAGGCTCTGCCAAGCGCGCACGTATCCGTCCTGGCCTCCCAGTTCGAGACACTTCACCGCGACGTTATCCTTACCGTCTCAAAACGTGCAGCAACATTCACTCGTTTTCCAGGGCTGACGGGTGACAGGCAGGTGGTGCCGCATTTTAAGGCAGCAACCACAGGCAGGTGGTGCCGCATTTTAAGGCAGCAACCACTCAACGGCGCGGCTCGCCCTGTTTTTTTCTTCTTGGGACTCACCGTCTAATCAAAAACTCGATGACGGCCCGACCAGAGCGAATTGCTGAATCATATCCATAGGGGACTCGGACAAGACCCCCTTCTACGATGGAGCCCATCGTATCTGCTGCGGCGCCATTGCCCTGCGCCATCCTGATATCAGCGGGTCGCTGCCCGCTGTGGAACCGGTCTTTCAAAAACTTGGCATTTTTATTTTTATTTTTCGTCATCTTGTCAGTGGCTTCTTTTCCCATTCTCCCACATGGCGGTAGTGTTGTGATGTAAATGGCATGTTGCACTACTGCAGGGACTTGTAAACGGTCAGTACGCAGATGTGGCTTGCAGGGTGTGTACATGGAAACCCCTTGCCAAGCTTCATACATGGAAAAGAAAAAAAAACGTGGCCAAAGGCACAGACTCAAACCTTGCCACGCCCAGCCTTCTACCCAGAACGATAGAAGGTTCGCCGAAGCCGTCGTTCCCAAGCCACCACCCTGGCCAAAGCGTTTCAACTCATCCACGCCAATACATCAGGGCCTGTCCGTCTTATGCAGCCTCTGAGACGCCTGCGCCGCGGCACATGGCCCGGCGATCGAGCTGCACTGTCTGAGCTTCTGGCGTGCCAAACGCTGACCGGCCCGTCCGCCGCCCCTGGTCCCGTCCTTATCGTTCGCAAGTTTGCTCGCCTCGCGCCCATGGTCTCATTTTTAACGCATGAGCAAATTGAGAAATGACGGTCAAATTAGCCCATCTTTACACAAATGCGTCCCGTATGAAACTAGTACCCTTGCAAATAACATCAATGCTCCCTGCGCATAGCTGGGTCGGGACCTCTGATGAAGCTTGGTTCGCCGCATGCCGTTGCGGAATGCCACATCGGCCATCGCGGGTCTGCACGTCAGGGTTTTGACACTTATTTCCGATATGGCGGTGTCCTAATTTTCCTTCTTATCCATGTATCCACATTACTATCCTTTGGCGCAGGGGAAGAGAAAACTAAAAATGCCGCCATACACACGCCGTGCAAAAAGTTCAACGTTTTGCTGGTCTTATCAGAACCATGACTCAACCCTGGCACCACTCGGTCTTTCGGTCCGCCACACCGAGATTTTTATCCATGCACCAAGTATGAGTCCAATCTTTCTTGCAACGGCGGAAAAAAAAGAAAACGGCCCGTCCTTCTAGAAGCTGGCGAAATCGAGCTGCCGCCTTGCGAGACACGTTTGTTTCCGGCGCCACCGGCTCGTCATTACCCACTGCAAGCCACATCACGCTAACACGGCACATCCGCTGCCAGCTTGTTACACAACACGATAAATAATGTATGTACTGTGTGCAAGGCGACTCTTTATTAAATGTCATCATATACATGTACATGTGACTTGATATGGGACTCAAAAACAAAAACAAACAGACATGTAGGAGATGCCACTTGCATAACCAATCTTTCCACCGTGGTTTGCCGCGCGGTGCAAAATATAAATCGGGCCACCAGAATATGCCTCACCATATATCAAATAAGCAACATCAACGCCAATTCTCGTATGTACAGGTCATGTATCCTCCACTACGAGGCTGATTGGGAAGGCCTGGGCTCTGCAGCCGCTCCCATGCCTGGTCGGTTCCACGTTCGAATGTGGCCTGTTTCGCTGTTAGTCCTGCGCCATAAGCTGCCGCGGGGGAAAAGACTGGCCGTTTTTGCAACTGGTAATGATTGCATCCTCAGTAAATCCAAGCGAGCATAGTGGGTGCTTATCGATGACCTTGGTCTGTTCATGTTTGTCAGTCACACATCTAGGTCAGCCAGGCTCTGCAGACGTACCATGACGGGAGGAAGCATAGGAATGCGTGCCCTCGGCTCGACGGCGTGCGCGATGCCACCCTCGTCACTGCCGTAGCTATTCGTCCGCTCGGGGAGACCTGCATTCGACACAATCGAGGCTCTGTGGCGGTTATGCTGCTGCAGATTCGTTAGCATCTGACTACTTGCTAATAGAGGAGGTCGACACCATACGGTTTGAGGACGGTGCAGCATCACGGCCGAAAAATCCCACAGGCAGAGTCGTCCGTCTTCGCCAACACTGCCAAAGCGGTAGTTGCGATCATCGCAGCGCCAAGGGTCAAAGGCCAGTGCCGCCACCCACGATTCGTGGCCTTGGCATCGAGCAACCAAGGCAGAGTCTGCCATTGACCAGATGGAAATCAAGTCATCTTGTCCGCCAGTCAGGACATACTTGCCATCTGGTGTCCAAGAGACGCAGGAAAAGCCGCCATAGTACGAAAAGAATAAATCGAGAAGCCTGGTATCTCATTAGCAGCTGCTCAGCATCACATACTGCGCTTTACTCACTCCTCCTTCAGGTAATCAATGATGCGTAGCGTGCCGTCTTCAGACACTACGGCCAGGTGTCTGTTGTCGGGCGAAAAAGCAAAGGAATGAATGCGCTGGTTTGATAGCTTCCAGGCTGCTACTGGGTTCATCTTTTGGTTTTTCGAATGAACCGATTTGCGAATGAGCATGCTGATGCCAGGCGTGCTTCCGTTTGTCGCGTCACCCGCATCGGAGCCGCCGTTAGATGGAGTCTCATCTTCGGGTGCAAACGCAATATCTTCTTTCTCTTTGTCGTACACAATCAATGAGCCATCCATGTGTGCTGCAAGGAAGAGATTCTCGGATCCGGGGAGCCACTGCACATGCGCTACAGGCGTGTTGTTGATCACGCCCTGCCAAAAGTCAGCGCCATCTCAGCGTGTAAAGCAGATCAACTCACATTCTTATTCAGTCGGGTATAGCGTTGCGCAATTGGCTCTAGCCAAATCAGCTCGCCCGTAGAAAATCCCATGACAACATCAAGGTGAGAAGCGCCCTTCGTCGCAGGATTCACATCGTGGCACAGGCAGTGAGCTTTGGTGAAGAGAATTTTGACCAGGTAGTCTTGCTATTGGATTGTTAACAAATGCTTCACACCACGATTATGCGCGCAACTTGCCTTATTGGCGGAAGACATGTCCAACCACTGAAACGCTCGATTAATGTTGGCAAAGGCAAAGATACCGTCGGCCGGTCGGTCCGTTAGCCGTCGGCTTAGGCTGTCGTTCACAATGACTCTGGAAATAAATGACGAGTTGCTCTTGGTGACATTATTCTTCGGCTTCTTCCTCTTGTTCACGTCCTTGGTGACAGCCATCACTAGGGCTGCGTTGCCTTGCCCAAATGCAGGCGCAGCAGAGCCAACTGCTACCCGGGGGCCTTGTGTATCGCTGTTGGACGTACCACGACCGTCTTCACTGCTCATTCCACCCTCGGTAGAGTATCGGAGATCGTTGGATCCGTCTACAGCGGCCAGTCCGCCAAAAGACGAAGCGGCAGGTCCTCCGTAGACAAACGGCGGCGGCTTCGGGTGGAGGTTGACGAGGGACATTTTGGTTCCTGCGCTGGCAGGCTGTGGGTTGGTCGCAAGCGGATTCGGGTTCACGATCGGAGCTTCGGAAGGATGGGGAGGTGGCGTGGCCAAAGAGAGGTCTTCTTTGAGGACGTAGGTACCTGGTCGCAATGTCAATCGACTCTGTCCGCCGAGCTGCTGGTGTGGGTTCCTAGGCCTTACCTTCACCGACGAGAAACTGCCATTCCGGGCCCGTCGGCTTGTCTATCGTATTGTTTGTCTCGACAAGTGGCACAATGCCACCCAGACCTGCGGCTCCATAGCCGCCGACGCCTGGGTATCGCGGCGGAGGTGGTAGCACGCTGAAGCCACTTTGGAGCGAAAAGTCAGCATGCGGCGCCGGCGCGGGAGACGTTTTCCTTCTAGCGCATAATCGCCTGTCGTCACTTACAGCATTGTAGAGCTATTCCGTGGATATCGGGGGGTTTTATCAGAGTCTTGTGGTGTCGGAGCGACGCAAGCGAAAGTCGTGCGGCCTTGGCGTAGGCGGCAGTGACGTTATCGTAGCCGGTCTCAGCAGGTGACACGGCTGCGATGCTCGGGTCGGCAGAGCAGCGATGGGTTGATTGCGCAGGTTACCTGCGGTGAGCGATGCGAGCGCTACGTGTCGAGGATGCGGTCCAAGGCGACGAGGATGCAAAAAGAGTGTTTTGTTGGACGCCGGGGCTGGCGACGGTCTATGGCCATCCGCAGCTGGGGGAGTCTGCGTGTGGGGTAGTCAAGCCACAGAGCCTGGAAGAGCAGCGACCGACTCGTGTGCTGCGACCTGGCGGGCTGACGCAGTCGTGGCTGGGGACTAGGCTGGCGCCAGTCCGTCGCAGCGGTTGCAAAAGTATGCAGCTATTTTCAAGGGTCTCGGAGATGAGAAAACAGGTGCCGATTTTGATGCTCGCGATGCTGTGTCGCAGTCGATTCGCCGATCGTCGGCTCCAATATGGGGTAGGTTGCAGACCACTGCGACTTTGACTTTTGGGGGGAGCGTCACCACCTCGAACTGGGTGGGCCCGTTAAGGCGGCAGATAAGGGTCGGGGATGCTGGGGATGGGCCGTGACAATCGCATTCTGTCGATTCAGCGAGCGGATGAAGCTGGTTCAGGCCACAGTTTGGCTATTGCTGTTCATGTGTCGCTGTGTAGGGTATCCTTGTAGCATTGGAGGACTGGGAACAGTCATGCTACGACACAGGCCCTAGCCTGCTACAGAGCTATCACGGGGGCTCTGTACTGGTTTAAGCTGCCTTGCTGTATGATTTACACCGCGAACTACATCTGAGACTGTATTAATATGCGCAACCTACGATATGCACGCAAGGCATCGTTTGTGAGGGCAGATAGTTGGCTCAACGTCATGTACCCTGCAGCAACAGAAGTAAAGGAGAGAAGTAAAGCGAAAGCCCATGTAGCTGCATCGATACACGTCCAATATTCTACTATATCGCCACCTATTTATTTTATTGAAACCAAGCCATCAACATTGTCATACACAGACGCAGTGCTGTGTCTCTATGTACTTCATTAATTGGCCTCTATTCATTGGTAGGCTCTGATGAGGAGGGGTCCACCCAATCACAGCCAGCACTGCTGTAACTTGTAGTGCTCTTACAGGTAGATATGAACGCACTGTACTGCTCGTAAGAAGAACACCCCTGTATGTACTTTCTCTTGATCTCTTTTTGAGCGTCGCGTGCCAGAGAAGGAACTGATGCTTTACTTTGTAACCATCGCGCTCAACTGCAACTGCAGCTGCGCAGACGTCAACCTCCACTCAACTAACTGCTGGAGAGCCGCTAATCTTTCGTCACCAACAATATTGCCCCCCCTGCGGGCCCGCAATTTAACCCAGCGCCGTGCCGGCCCAGCTCCTCTTCCTCGGGTCGCGTTTCTTTCTCATCCACGGCCATCTCGGAAGCCTGCAAGCTGCATCGCCGCCTGCTTCTCTTGCTCTTCTTTTTAATGAAATGTCACGGACATGACGTAGCATAACGTCCCGGAATCTCGATTTTTTCTTCGTCTTTCGTCTATTCCATCCCTCATCATGACTACAGGTATACTTTCCCCCGATGACGCCCGTTCCCCAACCCCCAACGCGCGGCCCGACTATTAAGCTTCTCGACCATCTCGCTAAACTGACGCCCAACATAGCAGTCCGCATTTGCGTGTGCGGTGACGAAGGCACTGGCAAATCGAGCCTGATTGCTTCGCTGGTCAAGGACCAGTTTATCAACAACAAGATCCAGTCCGTCCTGCCACAAATCACCATCCCTCCCAGCATCGGTACGCCGGAAAACGTTACAACCACCGTCGTCGACACCTCGGCGCGTCCGCAGGATCGCACAACACTGCGAAAGGAGATTCGAAAATGCAACGTCATTCTCCTGATATACTCGGACCACTACAGCTACGAGCGCGTCGCTCTCTTCTGGATGCCTTACTTCCGGTCGCTGGGCGTCAACGTCCCCGTCGTGCTGTGCGCCAACAAATCCGATCTCGCAGGCCAGGCCAACACGCCACAAGTTGTCGAAGAAGAGCTTCTCCCCGTCATGGCCGAATTCCGCGAAATCGACTCGTGTATCCGAACCAGTGCTCGCGAGCACCGCAACATCAACGAAGTGTTCTTCCTGTGCCAGAAGGCCGTCACACACCCCATCGCACCCCTCTTCGACTACAAGGAAGGCAAGCTCAAGCCAGCTTGTGTGGCTGCGCTGAAGAGAATCTTCTTCCTGTGCGACAAGGACCAGGACGGTTACCTCAACACAGTTGAAATGCGAGACTTCCAGCTCAAGTGCTTTGACAAGCCGCTAACCGACGACGATCTCGAAAATATCAAGCTCTCCATCGCAAAGTCGCTGCCCGACGTAAACCTGGAACCTGGCATTGATTTGCAAGGCTTTCTACAGCTCAACAAACTGTATGCCGAAAAGGGCCGTCATGAGACTATCTGGATCATCCTGCGCGAATACCATTACACTGACAGTTTAAGCTTGGAGGACAAGTTTCTGCATCCGAAATTTGAGGTCCCCGAGTTCTCTTCCGCTGAGCTTAGCCCTGCTGGATACCGCTTCTTCGTCGATCTGTTTCTGCTTTTTGATAAGGATAACGATGGAGGCTTAAATGACGAAGAACTGGAAGCACTGTTTGCCCCTACGCCCGGCCTGCCGGCCTCTTGGGTCGATTCCTCTTTCCCATCGACAACAGTGCGAAACGAAGCTGGCCATATCACCCTCCAAGGTTGGCTTGCGCAATGGAGCATGACTACTTTCCTGGAACCGCACACGACAGTTTCGTACCTGGCGTACCTCGGTTTCGAGCCCCCGAACCCCAAGGACTCCATCACGGCAGCACTGAAGATCACAAAGTCGCGTAAGAGAAGACGTCGTCCTGGCCGTGTGGAGAGAAATGTCGTGCTTTGCTACCTGATCGGAGCTCCCGGCGCTGGCAAGTCGTCGCTGCTAGACGCCTTCCTGAATCGACCCTTTGATGGTCTATACCGCCCGACAATCAAGCCACGACGGACTGTCAACAGTGTTGAATTGCCTGGTGGCAAGCAAGTTTACATGATTTTTGAGGAGCTTGGTGAACTGGAACCCGCGATTCTCGAAAACGCGTCCAAGCTCGACGCCTGCGATCTCGTCTGCTACGCGTACGATTCCTCGGACCCCGATTCCTTCTCGCACATTGTCGACATGCGCAAGAAGTACCCGCATCTCGACGAGCTCCCCTCGGTGTACACGGCCCTCAAGGCCGACAAGGACAAGACGACCCAGCGCAGCGAGCTGCAGCCCGACCAGTACACCGCGGCGCTCAATATGAGCACCCCACTCCACGTCAGCGTCACATGGAACAGCATCGCCGAGCTGTTTGTCGCGCTCGCCGAGGCGGCCACCAACCCCAGCACCGCCTTTCCCAAGAGCGAAGAAGAAGCCCCCGACCGCAGCGGGCTGTATATCGCCCTCGGCGCCACAGCCTGCGCCGTGGTGGCGGCAGCCATGATCTGGCGCCGATCCACCAACTCGGCCTAACCCGTCCTCAACTCTGCACATAGACAACCAAACTCAACTCTTTGCACATGCGCGCGCGCACTCACTCTTCTCTTCGTCATACGACCTGGTTTTGAATCTTCCATACACCAGCTCTGTACTTTTTTCAACCTGCATGGCAGACGTATCCCTTCTTTTTAATCATCACGTTTGCAATGATTCTTCATTTTTTAACCCACTTGAAGCCACTAATTCACACTGGAGGAGTACGAGGTGTTTTTCTGTTGCGTTTTTTACTTTTGGATTATTCTTCTCATTTCGCGTATTTGTCCTGTGGGAGGGCAATATTTTTTTGATTTTATCTTTTTTGGATTAAAAAACACAAACACTGTCTTTGTTCTTTCATCTTTTTTTATATGCTGGGATTGGGCTGGAGTAACTTGCTTTGGGCCAGTTTCGGTGGTATAAAAGGAGATGATGAAGAGGCAGACACTCCAGGTAGTGATATTATGATACCCAACTTTTGAAAAATAAATCTACTCTCGTTTCAACACTATCCGTTGGCAATACGCAAGTCCCTTTCACGACATCATTGGAACAGAGACAATTAAAAGAAGTATTAAACTCGCTATAAGATGTCGAAATTTCTCATATTTCTGCAATTGTAGTACATCCGTGTTTTACACCTTGTAGAAGCAAAAGCCGACGTAAAAGCTGGCCGCCTCCATCTCGTCGTCGCTCACGAGCAGAGGTCCGCCGTTGGGCTCGCGCACGCGCATGCGCTCGCTCAGGGGGCCCAGCTCCGGGTCGTCCTTTTCGGCCTCCCAGATCTCGGGAAAGGTGCGGTGGTACTGCATCTCGAGGTTGTAGTCCTCGGCCAGGGCGCGAAAGGCCTCCCAGGGCACCACGTACTCGGGCACCTCCTCGACGGCCTCGTCCAGGAAAAAGTTGTACTTCCAGCCAAACGCGGGGCGGAAGACGCCGTCCTCGGGCGTCGCGCCGGGGAAGCGCACGCGGTAGATGGAGTTGCCCCATTCGGCGGACGGCTCGGCTTCGCCTTCCTCCAGCTCACCGTCTTCGGCCTCGCCCTCCTCGGGCTGTGCGGCCTCGGCGGCCTCGGCAGCGGCAGCTACGCCTTCGGCCGCGGCTTTGGCCTTGTCGTCTTCCTCCTGCTTCTTCTTGGCCTCGCGACGCTCGGCGGCCTTAACGTTGAACTTGCGGACGTGCTCGCCCAGGACGTCCGAGTTGGGGATACAGCCGATGAAGCGACCGCCTTTCTTCAAGGCGCCTGCGACGTTTCGCAGCATGTTGCGCGCATTCTTCTCAGATTCGAAAGCGTAGTGCATGGAAAACATCATGGTGACAACATCAAAACCGCGGCGGTTCATGGGCGAGGGGTCAAAGCCGACCTGCTGAATGATTTCCAGGTCTTCAATGGTCTCGCCAAAGCAGTCTTTGACGTGGAAGCGACCGTCAAACATGCGCGCTGGCGGACCACGATGGTGTCCACCGCGGCCACCTCCACGGCCACCGCGCGGGTTGCCCATGCTCCTGTAGCGACCACGAGCTTGCTCGATACTGATGTCGGCGGGATCGAGGCCGACGTAGAGCTGCACGGGTTGCGGGGCTTGCTGCCATTTATTCAAGTCGCCGCCCTTGCCGCAGCCCATGTCCAGGACGAGGAGTTCCTTTCCGCTGGTGCGACCCAATTCGCGCGATCCTGGCGCGTGGTCTTCGTCAGGCGAGTAGCGCTGAATGAGGCAGCTCTTGATCCAGTTGTTGAAGACGCGCAGGCCCTTGATTTTGCTGTCGGTGGTGCGCCACTGTCGGCCGCGCTCGGGGACATTGTTGTAATGTTGACGGACAACATCGTGGTTTCCGCGACCGCGATAATTTTGCTCGGCGGCGGCGGCTGCAGCAGCGTCGGCGGCTTCTCTGTCGCGCTGAATTTGTCGTTGGCGAATGGCCTCACGCTCGGCCTCGGAGATGCGAGCGCGGGCGCCCGGGCGCTTTTGCTTGCGTGGCGGCTGTTCGGAGGGCGATGTAGCGCGTCGCTTCGTCGCATGAAGGCTGTTGGCATTGTATGGTTGTGGGAGATCGTCGGTCGACTCTTCCGCGCGGCGCTTTCTGGGCGGGCTGCGGCTTCGTGATCGGGACCTGTTGCGGCCACGGTCGTCGTCTCGTGCCATGATGGCTGGGAAAATTTGCAGTGTACTCTTGAATTATTGCCCAGTTAGATGAGGTGTAAAGGGATACGATGCCAATTGGGCTGTGATGCGGATGTGGAGTGCTGCGCGGATTGGATTATGATGCGAGAGGCTGCTCTTTGTTAGCAGCCACAGCAGAAATGTTGCGGCTCGGTGCAAGGCAAGCGCCGTTCCGATGGCAAGGGCGGTAGGTCGCGCAAACGCCCGCAAAGAATAAAACGGCTGCTCAATTTTTTCTGCACACGCAGCAACGATTCACAGAAGAGATATCATTAAAGAAATATATTGAGATAGAAATTAATAAATGATTCCCCGTTGTGACGCGTCGCGCATCTCACGATCAGCTGCATCGCCTGGAAACAGGCGAAAAGCCCGGCCAGCCTGATACAAGGCTGATCCAGCACAATTGTGAGCGGCCAGCACGAATAAGTTCAGTTTCAAGTACTCGATGAAATAGCTGTGCACTGAAAGCTGGGAATTTCTTGGTGAAGCTGGCAAGTATTTGCCATGTTGTAATTGTAGCAATTTAGTCAGAATTGCTGACGGCTTGTCCCAGTCAGTGAGTGGCAGACGCAGTCCGCGTCACGCTGAAGCCTTGAGCTTGGGAGCTCTCAGTTGCCTGATTATAGTGCCGCTTTAGTGCCGAATGCGGAAAGCACATCGTTGGTGCATCCTACACGTGACCCATGCTGCGGCCGTGATGTAAAGCGGCGTCACTTTGAGCCAAATTAGGCCGTCTCCACGACACTGGCCCAAGCTACCACCTCGCGGCGGGCTGGATTCCATCATCTTCCGCCATCCGCCTCATCTACCAATTCGCATCAACAACCCCCCCAAGCCGGACGTCGGACTCTCTCACAAGCACGCCGCCGCCATGGGCTCCGATCCTCAATACGCAAAGTGGCCGCTGCTGCCGCTCTCGCAGCACGTCTTCACCCTCACAAACGCCTACGCCTCGAAGCAATCGCAGCAGTCCGCCCTCAAGGCCCTCCAAGATGCCATCAGCGAAGACAAGATGGCGCCTTTCTACCGCTACCTGGCGCATCCGATCGACGGCATCCTCAACCAGGTCGGCGAGGGCGGCGCCTCGGGCCCCGGCAAGCCGCTCAGCCGCAAGTCCTCGCTCGTCGGCATGATCGCCACCAAAGCCTCGCACAGCGTTCACCTGCCCTGGGATGAGGCCCTGTACGCGCGCTTAAAGGATGACAACGATAAAGAGCTTGCGCAGTTCCAGAAGGAGGAGGACGAGGCCGAGGAGCAGGCCGGCGAGACGGAGGTCATGGCTGCCAAGGGCAAGCGCGCTGACTTTTGGGCTCGCGTGGGTGACAAGGTAAGCCACGCTGGTGGACAAGGCCATGCTTGCGATTGCAGTATGCTAACAAATGGTAATTTAGGAGAAAGCAATCACAGCATTCGAAGACGTTTTCGAAAAGACGGGCATTCTCGGCAGCAAAATCGACCTCGTTCTCGCTATAATACGCATGGGCTTGTTCTACGGCGATAAGCAGCTCGTCAAGAAATACATTGAGCGCTGCAAGGGCCTCGTCGAGACCGGAGGTGACTGGGACCGCCGAAACCGCCTCAAGGCGTACGAAGGTCTTCACCTCCTCACAGTCCGTTCTTATAGCACTGCTGCCCCGCTCCTCCTCGACTCGTTGTCGACCTTTACCAGCTACGAACTCTGCACCTACTCGAACCTCGTTGTATACTCTGTCCTCGCTGGCTCCGTCTCTCTGAAGCGCGTCGACTTCAAGTCTAAGGTTGTTGATGCTCCTGAGATCAAGGCCATCCTTGGCGACGGCGAGGACAAGCTCCTCGCTCTGAGCGGTGCGCTGAGCGCCGGCCCTGGCGCCGACGACACTCCCGGCACAAACACCCCGAAGGCCGCGACGACGGCCGTCAACCTGACCACCCTCGGCTCGAGTTCGGAACAGCCCGAGGCGGAGGTGGCCATTGACTTCTCGCCGCTGGCGCTCCTCGTCAGCAGCTTGTACACCGGCAACTACAAGACCTTTTTCCAGTCCCTCGCCTCTGTAGAGGAGGAGTTCCTGAACAAGGACCGCTACCTGCACGAGCACAAGACGTGGTTCATCCGCGAGATGCGCCTCCGCGCCTACCAGCAGCTCCTCCAGAGCTACCGCATCGTCGGCCTCGACAGCATGGCCAACGACTTTGGTGTTACGGTGGACTTTTTGGACCGGTATGTTTCTCGCAAAGCTTTGAAAAACCTGTACATTGTGACTGATGATTTGATACAGTGACCTCGCTCGCTTCATTGCCGCCGGCCGCATCCCTTGCACGATTGATCGCGTAACCGGCAAGGGCGTCATTGAGACGAACCGACCGGACGATAAGAACAAGCAGTACCAGGACGTTGTGCGACAGGGCGATCAGCTGATTACGAAACTGCAAAAGTACGGACAGGCAGTGAGACTTCGTGGCAGCGAGAGGGCATAAATATGGTATGGGAGAAGGGAATGCAAGATGGTAACGGTTTTTTTATGTGTAGTGTGTCATTACCACTTATGTATGATACGAAATCAACTTAGATGAAGACTTCTGATACCAAATAAAAGCGGTTAAGAATCTAGCAGTGAGAAGATGGCTATGATTGGAAGACTGCAGTGAATGCGAATGCTAATCCTGTGAAGACTCTTTCTTTGTCTATCTTGTTTATATGTATATACTGCTCGGATTTCCCAAACACATGCTCCCATATTCAAGCCGTAGCAAATCCCCAATCAGAAGATCCATTTTTAGATACTCTCTAAATTTCCTTATTTTATGCTGCTACGGGCACTACCCCAATTTATAATTTACCTGTACTTGTCCATGAACTCCTTGTGGAACTTGGCAATGCTGCCCACCCACTCGGTGCCAGGCGCCAGGAACGTGGTGCGGAAATGCAGCGTGCCCTCGACCTGACCGAATCCGCTGCCGGGAATGACGCAGATGCCGGTGGCGTTGAGCAGCTGCATGGCGTAGAACTCGTCGGCCTGGCGGCCCTCGGCCTTGGCGGCGTCAATGGCCTTTTGGGAGAGGGTGATGGTGGGGAAGAGGTACATGGAGCCCTGGGGCTCGGCGCAGGAGACGCCCTCCATCTCGCCAAAGGCCTTGTGGAGGGCGGTGGCGCGCTCCTGGAGGCCGTTGAAGATGCCCTTGTACTCCTTGTCGTAGAGCGCAAACGACGGGTCGCCGGCGCGGGGCGGGTTGACCATGAGCTCGACCATGCACTGGCCGATGACGGGGGCGCAGAGCATGATGGAGACGAACTTGTAAATGTTGGCCTCGACCTCGGGGTCGAAGCCGTCGAGCTCGAAGTAGCCGCCGCGGTGGCCGCACTCGCCGACCATGCCCTTGGAGACGGAGTGCAGCGAGGCAAGCTGGACCTTGTCGTACGTGCCGGGGTTCTCCTTTTGCATGGTGCGGAGGACCGACTTGAAGCTGTGGAACTTGCCGATGAAGACGTTGGTCTGGTAGACCTCGTCGGCCATTAGCACGAGGTCCTTTTCGTTGGCAAAATCAATGACCTTGCGGATATCGGCCTCGGGCAGCGACGAGCCGGTGGGGTTGCCGGGGTTGATGATGACGATGCACTTGACGTCGAGGCCGTCGGCCTGGCCCTTTTCGTAGCTCTTGCGGATGGTGTCGAGGTTGGTGCCCCAGTTCTGGTGCTCGTCGAGGTAGTACGGGACGGGCGTGGCGTCGAGGAGGGAGAGCGAGGCCGTGTAGAGGGGGTACTGAGGGATGGGGATCATGATGCCGGTCTTCTTGGAGGCGCAGATGACGTTGAGAAGGGTGTTGACGCCGGACGAGGCACCGGTCGAGAGGTAGATGTGCGCAGGGTCGGCGGGGAAGCCATCGCGTTCTGTGGCGGTTGAGCAATTAGCAAAGGATGGTCTGGTACAGCTGTGCAAGCCAATGTGTTTCTGAACATACCCTCAATGAACTTGGCAATGCTCTCCTTGATCGTGGGAACACCGTTGCTGGCGCTGTAGGCACCGACCGAACCAACGGCGGCGAGCAGCTTCTTGGCGCGTGCGATGACGTCGGTCTGGTAGCCGAGGTGGCTGACGAGGACGTCCTCGTTCTGGAGCAGCAGCGGGTTCTCGAGCAGCGAGAGCACCTGGCGGAAGAATGTGATGGGCTTCTGGTCGAGCTGCTGGGGGTTGCCAATGTTGGCGCTGATGACCTGCTTAAAGGGCAGCGTGGTGTCGCCCTTGGCGAGGCGGGCGCGGAACTCCTCCGACTTGACGGCGAGCTCGCCGCGGACGGCGTACTCGGCGTTGCGCACGCACTGGTTGATGGTATCGACGGTGAGGCCCATGGTCGATTGGAAGCGTCGAGACGAGAGTCGACGACGGGTAGAATAAGAGGTGTTTGTGATTGAGGTGTAAGAGGAGGAAAGGATCTGGGCGCGCGGTAGATGGAGGACGTGGGGGTGTAAAAGTGCGCTTGGCGGGGCAATCGAGAGAGCTGCAACGGTGAATCAAGGTCAGTCACTGCGGTTGACTTTTGTGTACCGTCGAATGAAATGTGCAGGCGAATTAAAGGAATGAGAATCGTATTCTCTCAGGGTCCAATGAAAGCTGAATTCAGACACCAGGTGATCGAAATACCCTGATGTTTGCGAAGCGCGGGGTGAATTTATTTCATGTAATGTAATGGAGGGGCAGAAAAAAATATGAGCGAAAGCGGCTTTGCGAGGAAAGTAGCGGGAGAAGCGCAAGGTAGGCCGTCCAACGGTTGCGGCTGGGGTACCACGGCGACCTCTAATTTATAAGAAATAATATCTTAGAAATAGAGCCTGTACCGAATCTGGCTGCAAACCATCGGTACCACATAATAATCCAATGAACAACGCCAGTAAGTCGTTGCGCATAATCAAGTCATCCTGCTTCGACTCATCGCGCGTCATGATCAGCCCAGCTCCCAGCGTCCCTCGCGACCCCGGTTCGGCGGGCAAACGACGGGTTGGCTGGGCTTGCGCATCAGGCCTGACCGGGTTGGCCTTTCGGACCTATCCGACAGCGGGCGACGCCGGGAATGTTTTGGGCTTCGTCACTGGACGTGCGCCCGTCTGCTCTGTAAACCAGCCCATTGGCGAGAATATCTCGGCGGCCCAAAGCTGGGGTCCGACAACGGCGCTGCGATGGTTTGGCGTGAGGATGTCCACGCCGCACAGCAGTAGCGTACAAAACAATAAAAAACAGGAGGAAAATTTGAAAGAAAAAAAAACACAGGGTAGTTATGCAGGGCAGGGAGAAAAGAAGCACATATATTCTTACCTGATGCTCGCTGCGAGGCTGCAGACACTGCCCTGACCGAGGCCATCGATGTACACTGCGCCCAACGTGCTGAACAAGGACTTGCAAGCCGTTTTTGCAAGAAATCAGACAACAGAGAAATATCAACTTAAAATATGCATATGCAGTGAGCGAATTCGCTCACACTTATCTGGCGCTCTAATTTTGTTGACTACGCACTGTCGCTGATAAGCCGCGCTATATCCGCAAACTAAAATGCCTCCCCCAGCGGGCGTATTACTATTCTGCGTAAGACAAAAGCAACGAGCCCACGCGGTCAGGGCGGGTGCACCGGCATTTCGCTCCCCGACTCTCTCCCAGACCCCTCTCTCACATTATGATGCTCGTAACTCCCAGCGTGGCGTGCCCAAACGGATCGCGCGCCCACGCATCGGCAGAACCGCGCCCCAGCAGGCCGGTTGAGCGATCCATGGGCGCGCCGGCGTCGCCTTTTGCCTCTGCGATGCTGGCTGCGCAGGCTGTCTTGCACGAGGCGAATATGATGGCCTTTTTCTCGAGAAAGCCGCCGTCTCCAGCGGTCCCGAGCAGCATCCTGGCTCTGTCAATGTTTTCGATGATGCGGTCGAGGACTTGCAAAATATCGACGGACGCGCGCACCGCTTGCATGTCCCACCCTGGCGCTGTCAACGTGGTGACGTGCAGCAATACAGCTAGAAAGCCGGATAACTGCGCAAAGTAAGAAAACGGTAGGCTGTCGTAGTCCTCCACGGGTACGGAAAAGAAATTGTCGAATGCCAACTTGACAGTCTCTACACATGCCCACCGCTCAGCGAACGTCTGTATGGCGGGCGCGTCGTTATTACCCGCCAAGGTCAAGGTCTGGATGTTGAGCTGTGCAAAGTATGTGAATGCCAATAGCACACCTACTTGCGCCTTTAGCATTCTTCGCGCCACGTCATTTTCTCGGCACTTACCGTGGGTTTCCTCATGCAGAGGTTGGCTGCGTTTCAGCTCATCGATCCGATGCTGGAATAGCTTCTTGTATATACCAGAAGAAGATTGCTCTTTTCTAAGAGTTTCCACATCGTTTACTAGACACTGTACCTGTGCCATGTGTGCCAGAGTATGGTCGTAGGGCGAATCGTCGCTGCAGCTCAATGCAGTGATGCACGAGCTCACGTATTCCGTCAACGGCAAAGAGTCTATCTGACCAAAATGCGCCGACACACTAGTCGTACATCTTGTCAAAGTTGAACATTGCTGTTCGCAGGCCGTGTTCACTTACACTGAACTGAGCAAGAAGCACCCCACCAGCGTCCGCTTCTCCTCCATCGCGTGTGGCCAGATACGCCGTGGTGTTGCAGGCCGCCCCGGTATAGTTCTCGTAGACACGGTGACTGATTCTAACGAGACTGTCTTTTTGTTTAATTCCATCTCGTACATTAGAGTGAGCGCCAAATGCGTGAGACGTGATATATTGGATTCGCCTCGGCCGCCACGTAGCAGATGGTCGTGGCCCCAGGCAATATATGCGAGAAGACCTTGCAGCAAGTCCAAGTCGTCGAAGTCTGTGTCCTCGTCCATGACTATGCGGCTGGCGATGATTTGCTTAATTTGCTGCCCCAGGCGAAGAGCCGCCGTGACTGAAGGGGACGTAACCGCGCGAATGCAGAGGAGTAGAAATGGGCGGTCGCGGCGCAGAACTTCCGGGCTTGATGGCATATGTATAACGGGGAAATATTTGAGCATTCGGTGGCAAAACAAGTTGTAATTTACCTCGATGGCCTCTTCCTCAGAGAGTACATCTCCGTACGGTGCAGCATTGTCTTGGCCTGGTATGTCGAAGAGCTGGCTGTCTCCCCTCGACAAAGATTCATTTGCCGGAACCGGTTCTTCGTGGCTATTGGAATAGGCTTCAACGAAGCCGTGTATTCTCTCCTCCAGCTCAGCAATGCGCGCCAGCGATGCGTTCCTCTCTCCAGCGCGGCGACGGCTGGAGGAGCTTGGCACGCACTGCCTGCTGTATTTGCTACATCGCTCACAGCCATGTTGGCCCTGTAGAGGAACGCATCTGCATTTAGACAAGACACAAGCTTGGCATGCCTTAAATGCAAACAACATAACATGTAAGTGCTATTGTACATGGAGAGAGGTCAGGGAAAGACGCTTACTCGCCCATATCGCAGTACCGGCCGTTGCCTCTCGCTGGAATCTGGCATTTTAAAACTTTGATGTATTTTTTTACTGAGCAGCAATAGGAATGAAAGTATGAAGGTACGAAGGAAATACAGCCAAATGTTGAGCCGTAAAAGTCCATTTTAAGAGATTCGGCGTTTGGCCGTGAATACCGGAATCAAGCCAGTAAAGTCCGAAGCAGGATGCGCAGCCCTGTCCCAAGGAGGACGGGGCCGAGTATGCTGTTGATATAGAAAGCAGTTACAAAGGAGAAAGAGAACTAAATTAAAACCAATTTACTCATTTAGGGACTGGTCTCATCTTCTTGTAGCCGTTTTCGCAAGTCTCATGAATGATTGTTGCCGTCTAAGTTGTTCCAAGTTGGGAGCTCTATCGAATCGAGGACGGCCTGGCTTTCGAAGCCTTCACGTCGGAGCAGAGGGTGCATCAACAAAAGGGAAAAGAAACAGGAATATTTCGAAAAAAATAATAATTTTATAGGCCTCATTGAATATTGCGATTCGATAAGAACGACAGAACGTAAAATACTCCCAGCTCTTAGCGAGCATCACTACCTACCTATGTACCTAGGTACCTATGATGCCGGCTTACAGCGCCCTCACCCATAACTTACAGTGTGCGTACCCCTGTAAACTCCCCGCGACAAGTCCGCCCTGCGTCGGGGCGCGGCGCTACATTTTTTCCGACGACCCGGAAATTTCCCCTTGTGCAGCAAGCTTCAACTCATGCGACACCACCACGCGATTGGTAACCAGCTTTGCCCAGCAAACCACATCCCATCACCGCAAACATGGCCAAGAAAGGTGCGCATTCAATCCACGACAACCCCGCGATCCTCTATCTCCTGCGGCACCGATACGCCTACAAAATTCTGGCCGATCGCTAACAATGATGCGCTCACAGCCAAGACTCGTCTGATCCACGTGCGCCTCCTCTCCATGGCCATGACGGGCTTCTTCTACACGTTTAAGCGCCCGCGTACGGCTCTGCCGATGGGATTGCTGAAATACGACCCGATTGGTATGCGCAAATCACCGCGCCTTGTCGAGGCAGTGCCTGTTGTGTGACCCACGCCGACTAACATTTTTGGTGCCTTTGCAGTCCGTAAGAAGGTTCTCTTCTTGGAATCGAAGCGAAAAGGCAAATAAACGCCGCGAGACACGACCAGCTTCCGCAATCAAGTGTATTTCTACAATACAAGACGCCCCTTTTTCGGCTACTACCCCCATTCGAATCGCGAACGGCTACGACAAATGCCAAGGCAGTGGGATGCCACGCCTCTCGGGGCGGGTCGGTCGCAATGTACTATAGCACAAGCATACCTGGAGTTAACGGATGGGCCACTCACGCGCGATGTGCGCCTTGTATTTATGGGCTGAAACATGCTACATGTATGATATATTGAAATCTGAAAAATAAATACAGTGAATCTCGGCCGATCGAACGGACCCTCCTATCAATTGGTGAAATGTAGCGAAGTAAAGAAGCAAAAGAGAGCAAAAGTGTGCATCGTAACCCACACGACTGTTGTGAGACGAGACAGCTAATTATCAGACTATACTGCCAAATGCTGCCTCAGCGTCGACCAGATCCCCGAGCACAGCAGTCGATCGCCTGTTGGTACCAGTGGCACCCTTCAAGTAGTCCGTCAATGATGTCAGTGATGCATGCGGATGTGAGGATGAAGATGCTGGTACCGGAGACTGGACTAAAGCTGACCGAATGCCTGCGACAACCTCTTCTGAAGTGTGAGAGGTAATAACCCGAGTTCTCGAGGCGTCTGCCTTTGTTTGAGACTGCTTCAGAATTGACTTCGGCTTTGCAACACCCTTCTTGCGTCTCTGCTCTTCAGTTGTGGTAACAAGGATCGGTGAATCGCTCTGCGGATGCGGACTGTGCACAACGACTTTTCGAATCTGACTCTCTCGCAAATCTTCTTTGGGGCTGCCCTGGCTTTCCTGGCTACCAGAGTCGACCTGTGTGCTGGATGATATCGGCGATTGGCTGCCGGACTCCTGGACTTGCGAATGGAGACTTCGATCCTCGATGGTTCGGTGAAGCCATTGTTCCTCCTTGTCCATGTACTTCGACGTCTCTTGGATCAAGAGACTCAATTCGTATATCTTTTCTAGAGAAGATGGAACATCGTCGATTTTTGAAAGCCGCGATTCAACTTGTTGCATGTTCGCGCGCACGATTTCAATGTCTTTGACCATATCCTGGTGTACCGACGTCCATCTGTTGCCACGATCTGGCTGTGAAACGTCTTCAGAGAACTTTGGCTGAATTGTCGCCAGAAACGACTCGAACTGCCGCTTAACATTCTCTAACAGTTCTTGTGTGGCATTGACCTGATCATGAGTCTTGGTATTGATCAGCTCAGTAAGAATAGCATGCTGCCGCTGAGCCTCTTCGTCAGACGTTCTCTGAGCAGTCAGAAGTTTGTCGCTATTTTCGGAGGCTCCTTGAGCTGCCTGTAGGAGAGTTGCGAGGTTGGTGCCGACTGTACCGTGCGAAGAAATGCTCTCGGATAAATTCTCCAATCGGCTGTTGGCAATCTCAACTCTGCTCGATACATCGCCGTTTGCCGCCAACAGCCAGTTGAGCATCTTTGAAACTTCTCCGCGCGATTCATGAGCAGCTCTAAGCGTTTTACCAAAATCGACTGCGTGCATTTGGATCTGATCTTCGACCTTTGTAAAGCCTGCTTCGACTGCGGCTGCCAAAGAATCCACAGCAGCCTGCGATTCAAGTTGCTTTGACGATATGTTTTCAATTATTGGAAGAATACTATTACCAAGTTAGAACCATGAAAAGAAAAAGAAACACCGCTTATATACATACCTCTTTTGTAGAAGGCCTACGAGATTATTCATTGTAGTATCCGACGCCGAAAGTCGTTCTTTTAGCTCGGCAAAATCGTGGTTATCTGGCAGATCGTTTAGCCTAAAACATGTCAGTACAATTTGTGGACATTTCTTTCTGAAAGACTGAAGGAAGAAAGAACAAACTTTGTCTTCATATTCAACAGCTCGATGGCGGCAGTGTCCTGAGATGTGTCTAAAGCTCGAAGCTGAGCGCTAAATCTTCCCAATTGAGAGTCGACACTATCGAGGCACGCTTTTGTGCTGCGAATGGCAACCATTTCTTTATAAAATCGTTCTTTGTCCTCTTCCATGGCATCGATTTGGTCGTTCTGGGATTCATTTCGCTCCTCGAGGGCTCTGATCTTGCGTTCGTCTGTGGTTTGGTAAGTAAAAGCGCTCAAAAGAGATTGCAATACATACATTCGGATTTCTTATATTGGAAATCATGTTGAATATGTGCCACAAGCTTTTTCAGCTCATCGCGTTTCTGTTTGCTGTTCTGTAACGCCTGGTCGACTAACTCAGCGTCAGAGCGTTCTCTTGCCTGATCATCTTTCATCTGTTTGTTGAGATTGGTATAGAAGCTCTGTGATTTGCTAAAAAGCTCACGCTGCTCAGAAATAGCGCTTTCGATTTTGCCTTCGCAGCTGTTGTACTTGGCTGACATTTCTTTGACTTGGGCTTGGAGCCTTTCGTAGTCAGTATTCATCTTATTGAACTTCACCTGAAGATCCTCTTTTTCTTGCGCTGCTCGAATATCCTTTTCTTTCAAGTCTTTGTATCGCTCTTGCAACGTTCGAAGACTGCTGCAATCTGCTTGTAAGGCTTCCTGCGCCGTGTGCAGTTCATTGGCCTGGCGCTGCAGCTTTTTTTTCAGGTTCTGTATTGTGGATCTAGCTCGATCGGACTCTTCAGTTGTAATCTGCATGCACTCATTCCAATGTTTGACCGCTTGGCTCATTGCAAGACGTTTGCGATCAGCCTCAGCTGGTTGATAATCCGCTGCGCCGAGCTTTCTTTTGCGTGAAATATTGCTAGCTCGTGAATGGCTGCGGCGAGAAACCGAACTCTCAATATCACGAAACCGAGCTCGAGACTGGCTTCGGTGAAGCATTTGGACGCGGCTTGGAGTTCGAACTGCGCTTAAAGGGTCGTATACCCCATATCCTTCTAGATCCCCACAATGCGGTGGTGTTCTAGACCGACTGTATTCCCTCTCCAAGTGCCTTCCTCTATGCCTTTCGTTATTTCTGAAGATGTTCTCCGAAGTGTTTGTATTGTCTTTGTTTGCGCTGGGCGAGGTTCTGGACTGTGGTGCCACGGGCGAAGTAGCGGGGTTCTGATGTTCGTAGCCTTGGGATGGTTCAATACAGTTATCAGCCTGGGCAGGGATAGATTGCTCCCGACGGTGAAGTAACCCATTGGCGGACGGAGGAGCATCTTCTGACCTCGAGCGATCCTGGTCGCTTCTTGGATGGAAGTGCGAGGATAGAGTTGCATTTCCGTTTGCATTAGCCGAAGTCTCATGGCCGATGCCTGCAGAATGATCGCCAGGATCGGGTACGTTTCTTGCAGTATTTGCAGGAAAGTCAAATCCAGTAAAGGGAACTGTACACCTTTGCGGCGGAGATTTAGGGGGCTCTGCTGGTATGACGTGGGCTGCTTGGATTGCTGGCTGCACACCTGGCACTATGCTTCTTGGCGCAGGTCGTGAGAATTGCCCTTGCTTGCTCACTTGCCGCACATCAAAAGAAAATCCTCTCGCGAGATCATCATCCGATAAACCCTCTGTTGATACCTGGAAATGGGGTGGCATTGCGATAAACACGCCGTACAGGCAGCGAGCCGGACAGTTGGGAACGGGCAAACAAGAAGATGCAGGCTGCGGTTCCGGCCACCACCATGGGGATGGGGGACCGTCACGGATAAAGATTGTATTGATAAGATGGAAACCGTCGGGATTCTGATGCAAAAACAAGCACAAGAATTTAGGAACATGAATTAGAAGCAGCACGAATGGCAGCTGGCAGGACCGCCAACTGGCATGGCACCTGCCAGCTGCCGACAAGTGCACGAGCAGTTGGACACATCTCTGCAGTCTTCGCTGACCCAAAATCGTATTTCAACATTTGTGAAATAATATTTTTCTGTTTTATACGCTTTGCCATACTGAATGCGAGAATGCATGGATTTGAACTCAATGTCGGTAATACGGAGTATTTTCCAGCCGTAGCCTGTAACAGTTTGGCGATGAGTCACAGGTAGCAGAATCATTGTGCGCATTCTAACCCAGCATACAGAGCTTCTTCACACAAAATTGCGCGTTAGAATTTTTTTTTTGGAAAAATTGTTCATCATTATTATCATGGCGCTTCACGAAAATGTTGTTCGGGGTGACGTTGAGCTTGTGCCTGTCAAGTCGACCCTGCCTGTGGTGCCCTTCCCACCGACAGAGGAGCGAGCTGCCATCATGACCCAGAGACTTCTGCTGCGACAATTCCAAGAGTCGGATGTGCAAGAACTTTACGAGATGAATTCTGACCCCGAAGTCGCCCAGTGGATGTCCACCGGGATCGCGCACGCGGACATTGAGGCGACGAGGAAATCTCTGGAGCCCATGTTCCAGAATGTCCTGGAGAGACAAGACTTCATCATCTGTCTGGCATCCACTGGCCAAGTCATTGGCCAAGGTGGTAACCACAGGCGCTGTGGCACGCTTGGCTGGCCGGAGATAGGATACACGTTCAAAAAGGAGTTTTGGGGCCAAGGCTACGGGACCGAATTCCTCCAGGCATTTCTGCAGTGGTGGTGGTCTCTACCCCGCGCCCAAGTTGACTTGAAAGTCGACAAGGCCACTATTCCCGATCGCTGCACTGATGGAGTTGTCCCGGAATGCATCGTGACCATCACCATTGAGGCAAATAAGGGTAGTCGCCGAGTAATGGCCAAGAGCGGCCTCGAGCTCGTCCGGCTGCACCCTGTCACTGATCTGCGCGACAGCACCCAAACGATCGACCTATTCTGCCACGCTGCACGCCGCCCAGAAGAATCACAGAGCTAGTGTGTGCCGTATGCAGCTCTGGGAGCTGTGAGATGCCATGCCTGGCCTGCCATTGGCTGGATGCTAGTGCTCTAAGCGCCGACCTCAGCGCTTCGCGATGGTGTGGATCACCGCTTCACCAATCAGCAAACTACCGGCATGCCACGGAAAATGGGGCCTGTGAAATCTGTGCAATTTCTGTGTCTCTCTTTCATGGCCATTGGTAGCTGGAGCCCGCCCATTGCACCCTGTACCGGCATTGCAGCATGCAGGAACGTCACGTCGTGTGAGGGGTGTGCCACGATTACACAAGCCAAGCACAGAGCGCCTGGTGAGGCCCGGTCCCAGAACCTGGCTGCACCCCTGATAAATGTATAGCTGAATCTCGCCCGCTTTCAAAATAGATTTAATTTTCTCTTTCGCATTGTCTATATCCTGTCGAAAACCGTTTTAACGCCGTGACATTATACCCATATACTCTTCACGAACCAATATCGTGTAACGCATCATCGTCCCGACCCATCAACTTCCAGCAACAATGTCTTCCACCACCATGGCCAGTCACCCCGCACCGACAAATCATTATACCGATGCCGGAGACAGCCTTGCTCCCGGTGTTGATTCAGGAACGGAAGCTGGCGCTTCGGGAGACAGCTCAAAGAATTCCATCAGCCTCTCCACTGGCGGCATGGTTGCCATTATTGTCGTCGTTGTCGTCGTCACACTTATTGGCAGTGAGTTGTAGAGGCAGTGGACCTGATCCGCAGAATGCTAACGATTGCCAGTTTCTACTGCAACCTTGTTTTTCATCGCCAAGAAGAGAGAATGGAAGGTCCGCGAGACTCTTCGGCGATCGGCCAGAAAGGTCGCCGCCGCCCTCACCCCGCGCCGGTCACAGTTCCCAGACTCCGTCAAGCGATCCGTCGGCGCCCCGAGGCCCAGTCGCCTGAACACGGCCAACAGCAGAGACGGCATTCTCAGATCGTCGAACGAGGATCTGGAGAAAGGATATACCCAAAAGGACAAGGGAAAGAAGGGACGCAAATAAATGGGCGAACGAGGCACGTGCTTCGTGGACGTCAGGAGTTGTAGAGAGCCGTTGGAATAAGATGCTTCATTGATGCGGGGGAATCATGAGAAAATGCTCTTCCTAAAATGACAAATGTACATATAATTTTCGTTGCAAGTAATGAGATTAAATCACATCCTGCGGAACGTGTTGGAGCTGGCACTCCGCCTTCCGGCATTAAATCGTTTTTGCGGCTTCTCAGGCTCCTCTTCTTGGCCCTTCTTTTTCGACTTGGGCACAAACGTGACCTCACGATCGCCAACGATGTCGCCGCGCGATTTGGTGTTGCGGCCTGAACCGGCCTGTCTCGAGCCCAAGCTGGTGTCCTTGAGCGGGCGTCCATGGTTCTGTGTGGAGGAGACACGCATGGTAACATCGGCTGATTTCTTGGGAGCTGCGCGAATCTCTTCCTCATCGCTAGATTCATCATCTGAATCCTTTGCTTGATAGCGCTTCGGGGCCTTGGGGTCCGGTTGCTGGTCAGGATCGATAATCGTGCTCGGGTTGAGCACTTGGAATTCTCGGCTGTTCTCGTCAACCTTGAAGTCTTCATCGTCAAACAGTTTGCTGAAACGAGAATCGCCAAGCAATCCAGCCTTCGTATCGACTTCGCCTCTGTTCTCCTGTTTCTTGAGAAGTCTGTCCACGACTCTTTGGTTGACCTTGACTTTCTTGGTTCCTCTGATTCTGCTGGCGCGCTCCTTTTCGATCTTCTCCTTGACGCGCTTCGTTCTCTCTTCTTCAAATGCGTAGGGGTTGGCAATGAGCTTGGCCTGCTCGTAGAGCTTTGACGCAACAAAGTAACCGTGCATATAGGGTCGTAACAGGTTGCTCTTTCCAACCAAATGATCCAAGCTAAGCTGTTTGAGCTCGGGTAGCGATAAGAATTTGTAGTTGTCGTATGTTTCAGTGCGTACTTCCTCAGCCATCTCCTCAACCATGTTGTCCAAGAAGGAGCACCACTTGGGTGCCGGTCCAAGCTGAGGCACAAAGAAGGCATGCTGCTGAGGACCCTCATTGGCTGTGAGAAGCATGCCACTGTCCTTGCACCAAGCAACATCGTTGAGATCAACTGCAGGCTCAACTGACGTCCACGGCTCACCGTCCTTTTCGTCCCAAATCTTGATAATCCGCTTATCTGCCGACATGACTTTCTTTTCTTGCGACGAGGTAGTCATGTGCTTAAGATTCTGAACTGGGAAGCCATATCCGTGATCCTTCTTCAGCATGGGAGTCGGGCGACGAAGGTCGAAGAGTTGAACCATGCCAGTGCTGGATCCAGTTGCCAGCGACAGACCAGACTCATTGAAGTCGAGTGCGGTGACTTCTCCATCGTGGCCGGCCAGCAATGCGACTCTCGATTTAGAGCGAGGATCCCAAAACTCCACAGTACCAATGGACGTGCCAAAGGCTAGTAGGTTGTGTGAGCGCTCAGCAATGGCTGCCGTGTTGACACTGCCGACGTGAATGCCTCCTTGAAGTCCACCGCCCGTCAGTTCATCATCACCACCCACCGCGATTTGGTACGACTTCATGAATCGGCCCGCTTCGAGATTCATGCGAAAAACTTCGCCTTTGCCATCGGCATCTAGGCCAACAGCAGGGATCAGTGCTTCCGTAGAATTGCGATCATATTTAATATCTCGACCGTATCTGGGTAGGCGGACTTCGTAGTGACAGCCCATAGGCGTGTGGAGCTCGATTCTGCGATCGGTCTGCAGGTGGAGGGATTTGGAGTAGTCGGAGGAGAGAAGAATGAAACTGTGGTTCAGAGAGTTGGTGTGGCGGGCGAAAGAGAGACCAAGCTGGGGCAGGTTATGAACATGAATCTGAGGTTTGTAAGTGCCAGTGCTCATAACCCAATCGCCATCTTCACTGATTCGAATGCAGGAACTGGCTTCCTCAAACTCAAAGTCTTGCAGCAGTTCGACTCGGCTCTGGTACTCGGCGTCGTTCTTCAGACTGCGCTTTCTGCGTCGGGCGAGCCATTCCGGGAGCTGTCTGGCGGTATTTGAGCCCGAAATAGTATACACGGGGACCGTGCCGGGATTGGTGAGCTTCATGGCGATCCTGGGCTATTGCGACAAGAAAAATTGCAAAACGAAGATCTTCAGATGTTCTGAGCCCAAGAAAAAAAAAGTTGGTCGGCCTTATCGACAAGTCAAGGAAAAAATGCCAGATCCACTTTTCTGCGGTTCGGTCAACCCCACACCTCAGTGATGGAAGTGCAAGTTCGGGCATGCCTGGGCCGGACTCCGCTAATAAGGGCCCCTGCCAGCTTCCGTGTGCCAGTCTTCCAACCCGTCATCTCTCGCGAGCTTCCGCGCCGCTTGTTCACCACTGTCCGGAACCGAGCTGCCATATGCGCGGAGAATACGTCACGGCCGCATAATCTTACGATACCACGATTGGTCCGAATAACGCTCGAACGCAGGCGGCGAGAACCTAGACTACCAGCGCATTTCGCGCGACACCTGCCTCACCGTCTCGCGCAATCTGGTGGTGGTGTTGCTGAGATGGATTCGGGCATCCAGAGCTGACAACGTGTGCTATCTCAATTGGTTTTCAAAAGTTTTGGCCGAATTGGAGAGACTTTGACCCAAAAAGCACTCTCTTTGCTACACGCGGCCTGCGGGTCTCGCAGACCGACGGCACCCCTCGAATCGCTATAGCTGGGCCGTCGCAGTAGGCGCTTGTTAATATGGACGCCGTGGATGTTGAGACAAATGTTCTCCTCGTCGTAAGTTGACGAGGCCGACTATGACAGTCGAAATATTCCTAGAGAGGAGCTAACAAGGAACTGCAGAACAATATCGCGAGCGTCGAATACCGGTTCTATGAACCATCGCCAGATTCCAAGTCGACTTTCTATCCGAATGCCCTCGAAATCGAAACGAATCTTAGAGAACAAGGCCATATCGTCTCTTTTGACGCGACGCGGCGAGGGCTGTGGTATTTTCGAATCCGACGCTCAGAGGACACGGAGTCACACGGTCCAACGGAGCTAGGTGCGACAATCGCCGTAAACAACCAATCCTTGATCTCAACCAAGAATGGAGCTCTCGAGCCGTCAGTGTGGCATAAAACCATTGCCCCTGAACCGCCAAATATTCAGAAACCAAACCCCGCGGTGACAAGCCAAGCCACGCAATCGCAACCTTTAGGAAGCCACCAAGACAACGATGCAACGACTGCGACAGACCAGACAGAGGTGCAGTTAGCTGATGGATATAGTCCGAAGGCGCTCTATGAGTCATTCATTGGTTCTCTTCTCTTGGCCATTAGCTCAAACTTTTGCACTCGCTCAGATGCAGTTCCTTTGAACTTTCGAACCGTTCTTCTTCCCGCGCCGAAAGTCTCTCGAGGTTCTACGGACCATTGGATCGGACAACAAGCGCAATCATTGGGTACACTCAAATGTTACATGATCAGTACCGGCTCGTTGATATTGACATTCTCTGTGACTGTCTGCCAGGGTTTGGCGAGCCTGGAAGACATTCTGATCTCGAATCCTAGCTCTGTCGGGAACAACATACTGGCTGCGCCTTTTGGCGTCATGACAAACGAGGAACAGCAACTTCCGTCTTCATCGAGTGGAGCTATTCTGGGCCATACCCCTAACACTCAGGCTGTGACGCAACGGCTGCCCTCGGATGTCAATACGTCCCTCTGGAAGCAAGCGTGCCTGACTGTTCTTCAACTACGTGGTGTACCAAGAGATGCGCTACGTGACTGCTCTTGGGTAAATTTGCTTGTCTCCAAGCCCAAGCTCCAAGACACGAAGCCCGACAATGGACGTGGCGCGCTCTCGACCATCAGCATTCCATGGCCTGGATCACTCTGTTTTCGTAAAAAAGCGCCTGAAGTGTCTGCTACGAATCGAATCAGTGACACGATTGTAGTCGGTCATGATGAAGCGCATGACCCTCTTGGAGATGCGCACGGATGGCTCAACTCCGCTACCGACAGAGATGAGCGACTAGCCAAGCGGCGTGCGGAACGCTCTGCTTCAGGAGCAAAAGACAACTTGAGTGTGGATTCTCGCCTATCAAAAATGAACGCACCATCCCCAGTGACGATGCGACGACCTAGCACAACAGGGGCGAACGCAGTATATCCGACGCCGCCGGACGCTATTCAAAATCTCAATGGAGTGACGCCATCCATGGATGGTAATCTTTCAAGTCCAGGGCACCCGCTTTCAGTTGTTGCGGATATTGACATTGACTGTGAGCCGCCTGTCGGGGCGAGCTCCTCACATCAGAATGACGATGAGATGGCTGATACGAATGATTCGAAGCCTCTTCAGTCGGATAACAACCTGCTGAATGAGGCCGAAAATATGTTCGAGGACATGGGCGGAGACATGTTCGGGGATAATGACATCACAGATGCCGACTTCAACTTCTTTGATGAACAGCCTGACGAGCTTGACATAGACATGTCGTTGGATAGTGTCAAAGGGCACAGTGCTTCGGTTGTCACGCCAATTAAAACCGAAGAGCCAGCTATCCAAATACCTGCTCCCGTACCTGCGGTTGCTGAACCCGTGGTGTTTGCCAAGCCTGAATTAAAGCATGCCAGAAGCTCGCAACTTGAAGAAGGTTCACAGAGGGGTCGAGAACTGCAGGCGAAACCAGTAAAGCGCGGCTCAAGTCCCTTCGATCCTGACAGTGTTTTCAAGAGACTTCGGGCTGCTACATCGCAACAGAGTCAACGACTCACATATGGCGTGGGTACACATCGAGGGCAGAAAGTCTTTGAAAAAGTCGACTTTGATTCGAAGATGCCAATGCTCAACAAGAAATACGAACATGGTGGATTCTTCGACTTTGTGCAAAAAGATAAAGACGCTGATAAACTGGAACCGGGCACGTTACCGAAGACCGATTACTTGCGACGCCACGGCAAATCAAAGACAAAATCCCAAACCCGTTCACGCCGGCCATCGCTTGTTAAATCAGGCAGCAATTCTGACAACCAGTTGCTGGACCGTCAATTGTTGAACTTGGATGGCGATATTTCTGATGGAGATGATTCGAGCAGCGAGTCGGACAACGGATCAAATTTGTCTGTCAAGGAGCCCATCTCTCCAGTCAAATCAACTGTGAAGCAGTCGTTTCCAGGCGACGATGATGCGGCGTCCTACGTCACGACAGGTAGGGAACAGGATCCGGTGGAGGAGCCCGACGAGCAGCTTGCACTGGAGCTGCCTCGCCTGTCATTGTTGGATGGGCCAGATACCTCGCTTTTCAAATATTTCACCGATCCCGAGCCACTTGCCCTGGATATCTCTCTCAGCGATGAAGAAATGATTCAAGTGGCACAGTTAGTCGCGGAACAAGCAGCCACTGGATCCTTGTCGATTTTCAATACTCAAGTCGACACTGGTCTTGCCAACGCCACGGAAGAAGATGTGCGAATGGAGCAGCTTACTGGTACGCGTACCGCATTGCAAGGGCTTCGTGACGCCGCTTCTTCTGTTCTCGGAAGCTTGTCCCCAGTTGGTCTCAAAAGCCTGCTTGAAGTACAAGATGGCTCTCTGCCAGGGCAAGGAAACCGAGTGCAGCCGCGCCAAGTACCATCCAGAGACCCGAATTCGGAGCCAATAAAGCCCAGCAACCTCTACCAAATACCATGTCCTCATCTGGAAGTCCGTCGGGCAGACGCGAAGCTATCATTACTGCCAACAGCCGTGACATTTTGGGAGAACCTCGGGCTTGCTCCTTCCTCCGGCAGCAAGGATATACACGCAGTTTGCGTATGCCCGAAATGGACTGGCATGACTGACAACGCGCAGACATTTTTGGGTCGACTGAAGAGTGTCTACGAAACATTAAAATTGGGCACTTTTGAAAACATGCCGCTGTCTTCGGCTATGGAAGATGGCGTACTCCAGTATGGAGTCGACCGAATCTCAACTGCTCCGGACGCCACCATGATGGGTCACGGCTCTGCCCTCTTAGAAAGTATAGATACACTTTCGGAGGCCATGTCGGACTTGGAGGTCGTGGATACCAACGTAGTGGTTTACTTTATGTATTCCGCTAGCAACCCGGGTACAATTGTTGAAGCCTGCAAGGCGTTTCAGCGATTTTTCGAGTGTTACAAAAGAGCAATCTCAGCTCGCCGCGAATCGGCTAAGAATGAAATTGTCCTACAACTCGTCGCTGCAGACGCAATTTCTAGCTCTACGTCCATGGTGATCACACCCTCCTCTGAACTGGTCAGGTTATGTATGGAAACATATGACCGCTGCACATTATTTGGAGGCAACATGCCTGCGCCTGCGATTCGGCTGGAGCAGCCGCTACCGCGTATCATTGATTTCAAACTAGCTGTCTTCCCATCATCGTCGCTTGTTCGAGAAAACTCATGCATTCACATCGCGTACGCACGGAGCATCGACGGCCGCTGGGTCACCGCAGCCTGGACTGACGATAGAGGAAACGAACAGGCCACAGCGGCGTACTGTCTTGGTCGCAAAGGCGAGCCTGAATCTCGTACCATGAACGAGGTTGCAAATGAAATCTGGGAAACGACTGTTGAGCTTATATCGACTTGGAAAGTTCATTATCGAGTCATCATGACCAAGTGCGGCCCAACAGACGAAGGTGAGATCGACTTTTGGATCGATCTCGCGCGCACCGAGATCAATGCCAGCGTCAGTATGATAGTGATGACGGTTGACACAGACCCGTCTCTGCAGCTGGTCCCTGCTCCGATTAAGATGTCTCTGCAGCCGCTTTCAATGTACACTACGCCAGTGTCTACGCCACAGGCCAACATTCTTTCTCCCGAAGCGAGCGCTACCCCGGCCACCCCTGCCCGAGATGCTGCCGTGGCCGCCGCAACGCCTGGTGGTGAAAGTACTGGCGACGCAGACGTTGACTCTGTGCTCGCCGATGTAATGGACCAGACTTGGGGCGCCATTGTTAACCACCGACTGAATAACACAATTGGCACCACGGCCATTCAGCCGGCTCTCATCAGTGGCTACCTGATCAAGCGAACTGGCCCAAAGGCAGAAGACGTACCTTCAATCATGGAGGTAAACCTCGTCTACACAGAAGCAATGCCACGCACGTACGAGCCGCTCCTGCGCGAGATGCTCAGCTATTTCAGAGGCCTGGGCACGCTAGCGAGGGCCAGGGGCGTAGTCGATCGCGAAACAGATGTTCGACCGTGGCACGTTGCAGCCGCAGAAAAAGCCCTTCGCGCGCTGTATATTTTGATGTGAGCGTACCAGCATTGAAGCTTGTATGAGAAAGACAAGGGATATGAGAAGATGTTTCACTGACGAGTATGTTTAATTATGAAATGGGCATTTTCTTGGCGTGTATGGGGAGTTCAATTGGTGGGAGTAGACCAAATGGCGTTAATACAATTCTGTACATCGATTTGAAAGCGATTGAAAGGGATGACGACATAAACTCTAGATATGTGACTGGTGTCTTAGGTTTGACTATGTGTATGTATTTGCCTTTGACCTGTGTTTCTCTGCCGTAGGACGAGAAGCCGAACAGATGACTGACACAATATGCGATACAAGCAAATAAACGTCCGTGTATACCTCTTCATGTAAGGCAAGAATGAGTGGAGAAACGTTGTTTTTTTTCATGTTGCTATTACTTTTTCTTTCTTAATGACATTTATTCAATATAACTATTGCGCAGAATTCCTCTGATTCGCCCCGCCTTTGGAACAAGCCGCTGTTCACTTATTATCAGCGTTTCATAGAAGGCCGCGTCGAATCCTCGGGAGATGTAGCCTAAAGAGGCGTAGCGGGGAACAAGATAGTTGCTCAGCCCGCCGTCGTCACGGACTCACGGCACAGCCCGGGCAACGACTGACGTACGAAGAACCACCAAGATTTCCATAGATGACATCATTTCAGAGAAAATAGTTGCTTGGGCATCTTAAAGGAAGAAGAAGAAAACCCCTTATATTTACCTCTTCCGCCTTTTAAAGAAATGCTATATTATTCATATCTGTTTTGGAAGTCAAGTCTCAAGCCACTTCATATTCGAATGGACTTCCTTGTTCGTGATACAGGCTAGCGTCGTAGGGCGACATCCACTGAAGCTCCGCCAGGCACTGCCTCCGCACTACAGCCGTAGCAGCTTCCATTTCATGGGGAAACGTACTTCCATTTCATCAAGCCGCATCTATCACACCTGCGCTGCACGTTCTCGTTTTCTTCATCTCATAACACAGGCACAGCTTAGCATTTCAAGTTTGTTGCTTTATTGTCTTTACGACTCTTGGCTCCTAGCACCGCAAGGCATCACTCGTCTTCGACACCTCCAACCACAGCCATTCTCCATCACAAAATGGCATCAGAAAAGGCAACCTTTGTGCAGCCGGCGTCGGTACCTCAAGACATGCCGCCGGAGGCTTATCCTGCTTCTGATAATCACGAACCTCACCCGCGCGGCGGCATGCCCACTGTCGACGATCCCTTCAACTTCCCAACTGACGAGGCCCTGCCCGCCTACTCGGCGACTGACTCCGTGCCACCAGCATTCTCTGATGGTGCTGGCCCAAGCAGCGCTGCGCCGCCGCCGCGTCCTCCTGGTGCACCACCGGGTGTCTCATCGCTGAAGCCAATTGCCATCCCGCAAGTGGTTCCTGATCCGTCTTCTCCCTTCCTCACCGCATATCCACCATGCTTGTTGGCACGCGGAATTCCCGAGCAGTCGTGGAACTCATTCTTGGACACCGTCTCGGCCTTCCTCACGGCCAAGGTGAGCGACAGAGCTGTTAGTCACGCTGGCGACATGGCCAAACACTTCGCAGAAGGGACGACGAGTTTTGGCAAGAATGTTGCAAAGCATGGCAAACATTTGGGAAAAGACATTGCCAGGCATGCGAAACGAGGTAACATTTTCGGCGTCGCTACGACATTCATCGCCGGTGTTGTCACACTGCCAGTAATGACGGCACTGGGTGCTGTTGGTACCGTCGCGCGCCTGCCCAGCGCCGCCGTCGGCGCCGTCACCAAAAAGCCAAAAACACCAGCTGACAGAGTTAATGCGTATAACGTGGTGGCAAACGAAAAATGGTTCCATCAACGCGGCCTTCATGTCCAGTTAGTAGACACGCCTGGTCTCGCCCACGTTTTGGAATTGCCGACCGCACAGCTGCTTGCTGTTGCGCGCTCTGGAAAGGAAGGCAGTGCTTCTGGCATGCTCCAAGCTTTGGATCTTCACATCGAGCCTCTTAAAGTATCGTCAGAGAGCACTCTGGGGTTGTCAGACAAATCACTTTGGCTTGTACTGGTTGAGTTTGATCCCGCCGAACTTGAAGAGGCTGATGAGGAGCCATATGGCAAGGAGAAGTATTGACAAGCACGTGTGCAGGAACTAGGGCTATGACTATATGTTTATCTTAGGTAAAATCTCTTTTAATCTTTTTATGTCTAAATTTAACGCACTTTATGTTTGTATTTCTCGCTTCAACACGCAACTACAGCCGCTTTTCCAACCGCAGATACAGTGGACCAGGCTGCAAAGTGAAGTGGTCGCTCATGCCATCGACAAATTGTGACTGGGGATCGACCTGGTCTGTAGAAAATGTCATATTATACCGCATGATGATACGTGCTAGAGTGATGCGGATATTCATCATTGCAAGGGGCTTTCCGATACAGTTGTAAGGCCCGATGGAAAAAGGCGCCGTAGCCTTATTGTCAGTGACCAGCTCCGGAGAACTGTACCAGCGCTCAGGAATGAACTCGCTAGCTCGAGGATAAATCTTATCATCTGAAATACAACTGTTAATACTTGTTCTCATAGCATGATAAGCCACGAATGAATTCACTTACCACGTCCAATGACGTACTGTGGCGCCATTACTTGCGTACCACCAGCCACAAAGCGGCCGGCGATCGTCACGCCCTCAGGAGGAGTCACTCTGGTGGGGTGGCTAGGATTGGGCGGGAAGAGACGGAGAGCTTCCGAAATAACTCCGTTGAGAAGATTGTTGGTTGAAATTTGGCTGTCCAGAATTTCTTCGTCGCCAGCACCAGACAACAAGGGCTCCAGCTCCTCACGAAGCTTGCGGATGTAGTCCGGCTGCTTGGTAAGCTCAAACAACGCGCAAGCCAAGGTAGTTCGCGTGGTATCACTAGTTTGTATCAGTATCGAAACAATTAAATATAACATAATGAACCAGATCATACCTTCCAGCATTTATAAGGAGATGCGACTCTCCAGCCATCAGATTGATTGCAGTCTCATCCCAGGGCTTCTTTCCTGTCTTGTATGGAACGAACAGATGGCTCATGACATCGGGAAGTTTTGGCTCGCTCTAAGGTGGCAGGGTTCTTATTAGTATACTACTGCAAAATGCATCGTCAAAAAAGTAACTCACGTTCCATCTCGACAGCATTTCTTCCTGGGTGTACTTCAACATGACCTTGAAGTCTTCCTGGCCGCCAGGGATAGCAACCATGACACGAAACACCCACATGGGCAAGTGTGTGCCAATCACACTCATTCCCTTGTTCAATGTCTTAATTGCCCAGTGCTGCTCTTTGGTGTCAAGCATGCCAAATGAATGACCGAAAGTCAAGTCGCCCATGACGTCCCAGGCATACAAAGCTAGCCAATGGTCGACATCCAGCGACTTTCCGTCGTAGGCATCGAGGCCAGCCATCAGCTTATTTCTGTAAGGCTGAATACGAGTCTCATAGCCTCGCACAGCCTTAGTAGAAAAAGCAGGACTCCAAATACGACGTAGCTCATTGTGGCCAGCATGGCTGCGACGAAGCAGGAGAGAGTCCTGCGGGCGGCTGATGTCGTACCATGGGCTCTTCAAGCATTTTGAATCACCCCCGAAAATCTCCTGGACAGCGTTTGGGTGCGTGATGGACACCTCGCCAGTTCCGACGCGGACGAAGTGGCCATGCTTTCCATGAAGCTGCTCCAGAGTTTTGTACAGCTTGTTATCCCGAATGCGTAGCGGCAAGTCGAGGCTGGTGATGCGTGCTGTCCATGGCCCAGGAAAGACATTCAGAGGGTTCAAGAATGCGCGATAGAAGAACAAACTAGCATACAAACCGGCAAAAAACAGGGCGTCATAAAAACAAGTTTGTCGAAGAGCATCGACAGGGCTTAAGCCGAGTCTATAGAAAAGCGTCGCAAAGCCCACAAATGCCAACGTATGAGCCTTGAGATACGAAACGCCGTGAAGATGGTGTTCGCCCCTATTAAAATGGCAAATATAGCAGAGAGCACCAGAGCCCAGAGCTATGAGTTGTAATTGTAGGGTCATTTGAACAGTGGTAACTCTTGACAGCTATTGTGCGGTGTCAGTCTACACACTTGCTATAGCTAGGCTGGGGTACTTACAATAGAATTTGGCTAGTCTTTGTATTGGTGCGACTAGTTTTTGAACAAGAATAATTACTGGAAGAAAGAAGAAATATTTTCTGGCTTTTTGCTTCTTAAGCAGCACAAAGCCCAAGATAAGCTATTCTTTGCCGCGCGGTGAGATCCAGCATTGCGTGGAAACAGTGTGGCTCCTTGTAAAAGGCACCGGCCGGACCGGCGAAGCCGCCGAGCAGATGAATGCCTTATTCGCCGTTGGGAGCACGGACGCCTATCAAGAGTAATACGGCATTCAGTATCGCGTATGAGACTTTTTGAACGGCGCACAAGCTCTACCGAGTTGGAGGCCGCGATGGATTTGATTGCGTGTCGCGTTTGGCTCTGTCGCCACTGTGCTTGAAACGTCAGACGGCGCCGCTTTCTAATTTGACACTTGGAAATGGCTGTAATGAGCACGATATGTCGAACACATGTTGCATCTAATTATTCTTGTATTTTATGCATATATTATTATTATTATTATTTACGACGCGACCGGTAGCTGTCTTAGTGATGTGGAGACCCTGGCGTCTCTGGGAAAGGCACAGCTGAAGCTGGAGTCACAAAGATTCTGTCGCTAACACCCTGATTGTTGCCAGCTACATTTATCTAGCATAGCTGATCTACCTAAGTATCTCATTGCACTGAGAATAAATAATCCTCTATCTATCGCTTCGACTTGTTCGGAATTGTGGCAGGGAAGCTAAACACTTCATTTTCGTAGTCCAGTGTTGCTAAAAAGAGCTTGTAAAAGTAGCGGGCGACCACGCAGGCGAACGATCCAGCGAGCGCGAGTCCTGCCCAAAAAGCTCGATGAACACTCAGAGTCGAATCTTTCGGCTTGCCACCGCCTATGGGCAAAGCTTGAGAAAAACGATTCTGTGAACTGTAAAGCAGTAATAAGGTGACTGTAACTACCATTACAATAATCACAACTTTCACCCACTTGCTCACAAACTGCACTAATTTGGAGCCAGGCTTTTTGATGCTTCTGCGCAGCTTCTCTGCCAGCAGTTGATCTCGCGGCAGCTCCGGAACATCCACCACTGCCCCTTCAAGCTGCCCAATGCAGTACTGCTGCATTTTAGTCATGCTGGACTTGCTATGGCCTGCGTACTCGAATGATTCTGTGCCATCAGTTCCTGCACAAGCTTCCAGCGCCTCTGTACCGCCTGGATGATCCGAGCGGAAGGACGTCAGGTCGTAAACTACAGATTCTGTTAGTTCAAGTCCAGATTTATTGGTGCTAGTGAGCGTACCGCGGCCATAGACTGCTACCCACAACGAGTCTGGCGAGACATGCTGTGCCAGCTGCACAAGCTTGATTGTGCGGTTTGTTTCGGCCATTATGATGGGGTAGTGTTCTGCTTCCATAAATCAGTGATTGTGAGAATGAAAATATTATTTCATTCATCAGTCTGGAAAAATTGCATTTATCTTCTAAAGCACACCATCTTTGCATTAACTTGTGTGGCATGTAAGCTTCCGTACGCGCGCGGGTTATCGGCGCTCCACCACCAAGTCGGCGCCGGCGCTGTGGTGCCGTCGATTGCCTAAAAAGGAAGTCGAAAAGGGTCCGATCAAGTAACTAGAAGTTCTGTGACTTGACTACACAATATGCATTATTTACTTGGAATATTTTTTCGTTTCCGATTTCAGCTCCAATCAATATCTTTTCAAATATCGAATCATTGTTTTACGCTCACAGCAGAAAGATGTTGAAAGATTTTTACATTGGTCAACATGACCAAGATCGTTCTCACAGTCTTGATTTGTCTTCATTTTCCAGCTTGGAGCAACTCACGACTGCTCTGGCTGATCTTTTCTCTTTTGCAGATCCGAAGTGTAAGGAACACTTGCGATGTTATTTGAGCCCTTAGTTGACATGTTACAGCACTATGGCTTATTAACGAGCAACGCCAGCCACTGTCTACGCTCGAGGAGGTGCAACAAGCTAGAGCGGGAATTGAGCTGCGAGCGACTCGTCATGAGTCCATTCGTGAGCCTCCCGGTCCACGCGCGCTTCCCCTTGTCGGCAATCGTTATGAGCTATACCCCGATGTGCTTGGAAACTACGATCGACTATTCTCGCTTTATGGGCCAATGGTCAAGACGGTCAACATGGGAACTACAATTTATCACACGAATGATCCGGCCATTGCGCGTCATCTGCTCCGCGAGGACACGCTCTTCACCAAAACGACTTCCGATCCTTCACACCCACTCCATTACATGAGCGAACAAGATATGCTCTTCACATGCGACAGTGCATCTCCCGCATTTGCAGCCAGCCACAAATTTGTACCACCAACGCTGTCGCCTCGTGCTGTGGCGCATTTCATGCCCTTGATCCAGGATGCGACGCAGTCCGTCTTCAAAGCATTTGACGAGCTCGCGGAATCTGATCTTGCCATCAATGTCTATCAATACATGTTCAAACTTGCCTCGCAAATCATTTTCCGGGTCGTGATGAATCAGGACTTGAAACATTTCGACAAGCCAGACACGCCTCCATCACTGCCTATACGGATTTTCGGTCAATATTTATCACTTATGAAAAAATCTTCCATGCAGCCACAGTGGTACAAATATCTTCCATTTGGAGACCCTGCAAAGTTAAGAGTGGTTCGCCAGCAGCTGTTTGATGTTTGCGAAGAGGCCATGAACGCCACAATTGACAAAGACGGCCCACAGCTACGGCTTTCAGACCCAAAAGCTCTGCAGGAGGCAAACTGCATCGCAGATTTTCTATATCGCGCTCGCGATGATGATGGAAGTGGTCTTCCGTATAATCTGGTCCTGGGTAATGTGGTCGTGACAGCTGGCGCTGGCTTTACAACTAGTTCGTCGTTGCTGTCTTGGGCGCTTTATGCTCTAGTACGGCACCCCGGTAACCAGGAACGTCTTCTGCAAGAATTGGTCGACCACCGAGATGAGGAAAACAAAAATTGGACTTATGAAAAGCTTCATGGCATGAAGTTTCTTGATTGCTTCGTGAAGGAGGTCCTCCGGCTTCACAGTCCAAGCTTCCAGACGGCGCGCAATGCAAAGGAAGATGCGGTGCTACCAGGAGGTTACCTAATACCTAAGGGGTCGATTGTCATTGCATGCTTTCCGAGTATTCATAAAAATCCGACACACTGGGATAACCCGCTCCGATTTGATCCCGACCGCTGGTTGGTAGACGGGTTGGCGGCTCGCATGGCGCGTCAAGGATCATACACACCTTTTGCTGCAGGAGGTCGTGGGTGCGTCGGGTTCAATTTGGCCCTCACTCAAGTTAAACTTGTACTGGCAGAGCTGGTTTACCGGTATGAGTTCGAAGACTCATCTCCAGAAGCTGTTGTTTATGATCCGGAGTTCTTGGTGGTCCGTCCATTGAATTTCTATGCAGGACTGGCGAAGAGGAAGGAATGGCCCACTAGCTCCCAGTAAAACTACATATATGAATAAATTAAATTTCTTTTTATACCTATTCTCGCTCGAAAACAATTCATTTTTTCCTGTGAGCCATGTGCTAGTCCTCTATATTGATACCATGCAATACCGTAGCTGAGCTGCTAAATGGCTAGTTACACACACAGGAGCCAGCAGCAGAGAAGCAGCGTCGCTCTGTGAGGCTGGAAAGCTTCAACAATAGAAAATGCCTCTCGCAAATGCTTACCGAGAAAGACTAGTATCTGCAGCATTGTCCCTGGACCCAGCTCTGAAAAAAGAGTGTTACCAGCGGATTCAACGGAAGTACAAATTCAATGAGTCTGGTTAGTTGCCGCGCGGGTAAGCGTTGTGGATCAAACACTCTGGTGAAGAACAAAATCCTCCGGTCGCACGAGGTAATCGGCCATTTTCCAGGTACGGCGAATGAAATTTGTCTTATCTGAACTCTATTTCTCAATCGGCGTGATTTAGACCCACGCCGATTCAGAGACGGACACCGGTTTCCCCTTGACAATGCCGGTTCTCACTGGTGCCTGGATAGAGGCGAAATGTACAAGTGGTCATCCGATAGCTTCTAATAAACAGCAAGCCCTTTGCGATTTCTTTCAGAGGCATATTCTATCTTGGCAAAAAATAAATTTAAGCTTCTGTATTTTTTTTATCAAAATGTGTGGCTTTTCGGCTTGTATTGCACTTCACTCTCCTGCTCTCAACGGACACCAAGCTACTTCGCCAGGAGGTAGCAGTGCCGCAGAGAGCAGCTTGGCGTCCAGCCTTCAAGCCTCCGTGGATATCATCAACCACCGCGGCCCAGATGACTCGGGAGTATGGGTGAGCAAAAATAAAGAAGTTGGCCTAGCTCACTGCAGGCTGTCTATCAACGATTTGTCTTCAGCAGGCCGCCAGCCGCTCCACAGCAACGACGATAAGATCCACGCTGTTGTGAACGGAGAAATTTACGACTACGACAGACTTCGCTCTGAATGCGAAACAATTCACAACTACAGCTTCCAAAGTGATAGCGACAGCGAGCTGGTTCTTGCGCTCTACAAAATACATGGGGCTCCCAACTTTCTCACACATCTGCGAGGCGAATTTGCATTTGTGCTTTATGACAATCGTCAAGAGTCCGAGCGAGTGATTGCAGGACGTGATCGCTATGGAATCAAGCCGCTGGTGTACACTCATGTTGAGCCAAATCTACTGGTGGCGTCTGAAGCCAAAGCGTTTTTGCCACTAGGATGGAAGCCTCGTTGGGATGTCCACGCAATCGCTGGGGCAGGCTGGATGTTTGACGATCGCACGCTATTCAGGGGCGTGAAGAAGGTCCTGCCAGGTCATTATCTTGAAATTACGAAGGAGAATGGCGTTCAGCAAGTCAAATATTGGGATGCCGAATACGAGGATAAGGTTAGTCAACCGCTATCACGAAAGAATCGACACTGACAACTTCGAAGCGCAAACCTGAAACCCGCACAATTGATGAGATGGTTTCTGGAGTGCGTGAAAGACTAGTCGAGTCTGTTCGTCTCCGCTTGCGTGCCGACGTGCCTGTTGGTATCTACCTCTCCGGAGGGATCGACTCCTCGGCTATCGCCGGAATCGTCACAGATTTGGCGCGAAAGGAAAATGTCAAGATCGGTAACGAGCAGGCAACTAGGGTTACCTGTTTCAGTGTTGCATTCCCAGAAACATCTGGCTACGATGAGTCCAGTAAGAATGATTGCGACCCGCAGGTCATGATGCGCAATACTGACTGAAACAGGCATCGCTGAGCGAACCGCCGATTGGCTTGGCGTAAAGACCATCAAAAAGACCATCACCGAAGATACGTTGGCTGCAGATTTTGCAGACGCTGTCTTTCACTGTGAACACCACCACTTTGATCTCAATTTCGTGGCGAAATTTGCGCTCTCTACGCTCCCGCAGGAACACGGAGTCAAAGTTGTTCTGACGGGCGAAGGAGCGGATGAGCATTTTGCTGGTTATCCGTACTTTCCGGCCGAATTTCTCCGTGAAGCAGATGCATCACTCCCGGATACGGCACTCTCTCAGAACAGTGAGCTCCGTGAGAAAATGTTTCACGCCGTGGGAGGTGAAATGAAGGGAATTTGGCGCCACATTGGAGCAACCGCCTATGAAGATAAACCCGCCCCTGCTTCCATTGCTGGTGTCGGTGCAACTGCAATGAGCGATAATCTTCTGGCTTGGCATCCCACTTCAGCGCTCTTCTCGCCTTGGCTTTCGGATCTACAGGGCGATAATGATTGTCGCGCAACAGTCTTGAACTCATATCCTGTCGACGTCCAGGCAAAAATGCGATCCAGGTGGCACCCTTTGCACACGTCCATGTACATGTGGAACAAAAATTCTTTGGCAAACGTGCTGCTTTCGTGCCTTGGTGATCGCACTGAGATGGCACACAGCGTGGAAGCTCGAACCCCGTTTTTGGATCATCATCTCACGGAGTACGTCAACAGATTGCCTCCCAGCGTCAAGTTGAGGTACACCGCTGAGAACGAAAACGGGGAGTTGGGTCCTACCTGGAAGTCATCCAGTATGGCATTGCAATCACTTAATGAAAAATGGATTTTGCGCCAGGCTGTGCGACCATACATTACGGATGAACTCTACAAAAGGAAGAAGCACCCGTTTCTCGCACCAACGAAGTGGGCTAACGATGGTCCGCTGCACCACATGTTCAAGGAACTATTGACAAAAAAGTCTGTGGAGGAACTTGGTTTTGTCGACTTCAACGCGATCAAACATGCAATGGACGTCGCTTGGGGCGATGCGGCTGACCCGAAGGCATTCCGTCTGCTAGTGTACTGTGGTGCCTGGGTTACTCTTGGCCAACGATTTAGGGTCGCCAAGGCAGAGCCTTGTGATTGGGAGTGAGGCTGTTATTTACGGTCGGGGGGAGTTTAACCATATAACTTTGTTTAAATTTAACTTCGTCTTTTCAAGTCCCTAAGCTGCACACGACGTATTGTAACACTATCTTGCAAGTTGCCCTTCAAATTCTTAAGTCTAGCAGCTAGTGGCTAGATCAAGGAGTCTAACAACTCACCTTTTACATGCGCACAACAAAAGGTATTTTGAGAAATAATTGATGTCAAAGTAAACAAAAAGGCAGTTGATGTTATTTTTAGCGGTATCTAATACAGGTAACTAAATTGTGACAATATTTCCTCTAAAGTTTAATCGTGGTGTAATCTAGGGTACCACCACAATTTTACCATGTCCAAGGCTCCGAGAATGGACCGACTCGTAAGCAGCACGCACGTCGTCAAGGGCCACAGTTTTCAAAACGTGTCCCTTGACATTTCCTTTCACAATATGCTCCGAAATGCGAGACATACTAAGGCGGGATGGCTCCACAATGAAGTAAAGTGCATGAACACCGTCTTTGCTGACGCCTTTGCTCTTGTGATCCTCTCTGTAAGCCCAACTGCACGAGTCGAATGAGACGAGCGTGCCGCCTATTTTAGCAACGCTCCAGCAGTCGCTGAGCACCTGGAATCCAACAGAATCGACAATCAGATCAAAGTGCTCGAGGTTGCCGAATTCGCTGTATTCAACCACTTCGTGAGCGCCAATTGACCTGAGGAAGGCCTCGTTGCGTGGCTTCGAACTCGTTGCAGCGACGACGTGGTGCCCAGCTGCCACGGCAAACTGTACCAGGTACATCCCAACACAGCCACTGGCGCCAGTAATCAGGACCCTCTTGGGCTGATCAGTTGCGGTTTCGAGCCCGGCGTGGGTGAAAAGAGCCTGGTCAGCTGTAAGGGCGCTGCCCGGAAGAGCGGCAGCCTCTTCCCAGGTCAAGTTTTCGGGCTTTTTGACAACCTCTTCGGACGTAACAATCGCAAATTCTGCCCACATGCCCCCACGATTGGCGTGAGCCATCCCGTAGACGTGGTCACCAATGCAAAACTCTGTCTCGTCCTCATGCACAGCAACAACGATGCCGGCAAAGTCGTTCCCGAGCTGGGCATGATGGGGAGGGTAAAGTTCATTCCATTCGAGGTTATCCCGGTACACACTTGAAGCTTTAACTTGGATGAGAATCTCCCCAGCTTTCGTTATCGCTGGCTTAGGAATGTCATTTTTGACTTCAATTGCTGAGGATGGCGCCACATTGCCAGGGAATGTGTAAACGTTGCCTTCGGGGGAAGCCTGTTGAACACGAGCGGCTTTCATTTTGTAGTTTTGGACGTTAAAAATATAATTGCTAAAGGGAGCTGATTATAGTGAATCTATTTTCCAGGCGTGTCCAGGGCAGAGGGCCATTTATCTTCGCGGAACCACCGTTTGTCAATACATGAAGTATTACACCGACGCTTGCTCCATAGACCGGTGGTTTATTCCGAGACATAGAACGCCGACTCAGCCTCAAACGGACAAAGAAAAGGTGGAAGAAGGTCGGCGCACGTTAAATCTCTGCTATCTACAGCTTTGATAATAAAACTCGAAAAAAAAAATGTTGCTCTTTTGTTCCAGGAACAGCGTCACCCTAGTTGTTTAAGCAAAGAGTTACCGA
>PHFE01000051.1:1356143-1469903 GCA_002796755.1 Paracorniculantispora psalliotae | reverse complement strand
AAAAAAAAAAAAAAAAAAAAAAAAAAAAAAAAAAAATCTATGCTTGGGCCATAGCCCAATCAAGCGTGCGAAGAACAGCCTTAATCTCAGGCTGCTTCTTGGGAATATCATGTAACCCAGCATGCAAAACGGTCTTCGCTCTAGACTCTTCACAGATACTTCGCGCCACCTCCGCCATTCTGATCATGTACTCAAAATCATTCTGTCCCCATACATGTACAGTAGGAATCTGAATCTTTTCTGGAAGCAGCGAAGGATACATGACCCGAGGAATAGCGTCGCGCTCACCATAGCGGTACACGTCCATATCAATCCAGGGCAGCAATGAGTTGTCGATCGCGGCACCCACTATCGTCTTCTGCAAAACCTCCACAAACTCTCGCTCCTCTGCAGCGAGCTCTTCTTGTCTTGCTCGGTCGGTAATATCATATTTTCGGGCCTGTAGGCTGGAAATAATTGAATCGCCTATCTCGATATTGGGGCTGCAGGGCATTGCGGTGGAGAAAAGACAGGCAAACTTGATCTGAACTGCATTTTCAGATGCTTGCTGCTGATATAGGTAGGATAGAGTCAAGGCAGCACCTTGGCTAAATCCGAAAATTCCGTCGAATGGGCCTTCAGTCTCGAGAATATCCTCCAAGCATTCAACAGCCTCTGCCATGTGAAAAGGCGAATAACTTTGCGTGTGTGAAAAAAACGGTCCAGTTTGGTAGTCGGGAACACCTAAATGGCTTGTTAGGTCGCATAAAAGCCTGCTGAACAACAGCAGACTTACCTGGTCCACGCCTGCACTCAAAAGGGCCATCTACAAACACTAGCTCAAAACTCGGGTCAAGCTCGCGTCGCAGATTTGACATCTGCGCTTCGAGTATTTCACCCGAGCTACCGACACCATGAAGACAAAGAATTCTCATTTTGTGTATAGTAGTATTTGCACGAATATTGGATAGATGCAAGAAGAAAAACCCTGAGGCTACTGGCTGGTATAGCAGATTATAGGTGGAATTGTGGAAGCACCACACTCAGTAGTGAAGCACAGACCAAATACACCACGATTCCTATTCTCAGGTTTAACTGTTATTTCTTACGCGTGTTTAGGGGGAAAAAAAAACAAGCTTTTGGCTGTCAAGCATGCAGAAAACTACCTCCGACCTCCGATGAGCATGGAACCCTCCGACCGGTCAGCGGCCGCACTCGCGCGCGGTATTGAAGTTGGTTGCGACGCTAACAGCTAGCGAATGGCGATAGGGAGAACCCTCAGGGCCTATGGTGACAGTAGCGTGTTGATTACAGTTAACTACAGGGGATAGTTTAGCATAGTTCATGCTTATCAGTCCAAGCCTCAAGGGCGCGAACAGGGCGGCGTCACGCCGTCGCCCCACGGCTCCGATCTGACTGCCCTAAAAACAAAGCTCGCTCTGCTAGCCCCTTTAGGTCAGTAAGTGAACGCACGATCAGAGATAGGCCTTTCAGTTACAAATTGGCACTGCTCAGTTTCGAATAATCTCCTGACGTGGAACATTTAATCAACTTTCCGCCGGGCGACCCGCTGCTTCATGATTCGAGATCCTAATGCGCCGGTGCCGTGCGAAGATGTGAATGCCGTAGAGGGACGTGTATGGCGAATTCGCCGCGCGGGTTGAACCTGAGAGCGAAAGGCGATGCTCGAATATATTTATTGACTAGTCCCAGATGAAGGAGTACTTTGGAAGCTTTTAATTTCAATTTCAAATACAGTACCGAAATCAGATACACCAACGTCTACACCATACGCAGGCTGCACTTCTCACTTTTCTCTCAAAATTGGCCTGCACTCAGTTGGGCTACCAGCCTGACCACCTTTCAGTACACACAACTCTCATTCATCATGAGTGCGCTAGATAAGCAAGAGCCGATCGCCATTATCGGCGCGGCCTGTCGCTTCGCTGGCGAGGCGTCGTCTCTAGGATCCCTCTGGGACATGATCAGCAAGGTAAAAACAGGTCACTGTGAAGTACCCAGCGACAGATGGGATAGCAAGAAGTGGCACCACCCAGATCCCGACCGTAAAGGAGGGATCACACCTCAACATGGCTACTTCATTCAGCAAGACATTAGCCACTTCGATGCCCCGTTCTTCTCTATGACGGCGAAAGAGGCAGCGGCCATGGATCCTATGAAGAGACTTCTGCTGGAAGTCAGTTACGAAGGTATAGAAAATGGTAAGGCTCCACAAACTCCTTCAAAGATGCAGCAGAACTAATCGCGTTTAAATAGCTGGTATCATTGTGGAGGATCTCATGAACAGTCGGACAGGTTGTTATGTCGGATGCATGACAAATGATTATGAAATGATCTCACTTCACGACATCTACAACATTGGCCACAATGCAGCAGCCGCAACCAGTGAAGCTATGACTGCCAATCGAGTTTCTTGGTTCTTTGGTCTAAAAGGTCCAAGTTTGACCCTCGACACGGCATGCAGTTCGTCACTGTATGCTCTTCATCTTGCATGCCAGTCGCTGAGGTTGAAAGAAACCAATATGGTAAGTGTATAATGATTGAACAAAAAGAAAAAAGAAGAAAATTCTAAAAGTAACCCTAGTCTCTGGTCGCTGGCGTTAATCTCATGATCAACCCCAACACCATGCATCAACTCGGCGCTATGCACATGCTCAGCCCCGAGGGAATCTCGCACACCTTTGATGACCGATGCAACGGTTATGGAAGAGGTGACGGCATTGGTGCTCTAATTGTAAAGCGTTTGTCTGATGCTATTCGGGACGGCGATACGATCCGCGCCGTCATTCGCGGAACTGGTGCCAATGCCGATGGAAAGACACCCAGCATTACGCAGCCAAGCTCTGTGTCTCAAGCTGAGTTGATCAATCAGACTTATGAAGACGCTGGGCTCGATAAGTCGGAAACGGCATACTGTGAATCCCATGGAACAGGAACACCAGTTGGTGACCCGCTTGAGCTTACCGCCATCGCATCAACCCTTGGGGCTGCGCGACGCGAGGCTGGTAAAACTCCTCTCTATGTGGGCAGTATCAAGCCTTCTGTTGGCCATACAGAAGGTTGTGCTGGGCTTGCCGGTGTCTTTAAGTCTATTCTTCTTCTCGAGAAAGGCATGCTTGTTCCTACTTTTGGTGTAGAACGAGTGAACCCGAAACTGAAGCTTGAGGAATGGAATCTTGCACTGCCTCAGGATGTCGCCAAATGGCCTGCTCCTGGAATTCGCCGAATCAGCGTCAACTCTTTCGGCTTCGGCGGTGCCAACGCTCACGTTATTCTGGACGATGCGCATCATTACTTACAGGAGCGAAACTTGACCGGGAGACACAATACCGTGATTCATTCTTCGGATGATTCTGGTCTCCCTGGTACTCCTGTAAGCGAGCTAGCTTCCGATACTCGGAGACAACTTTTTCTGTTCAGTGGCAAAGATCAAGCCGGCGCGAAGCGCGTGTCTGGCACAATGAGCAATTGGCTGAAGCAAGATTCACAACATCATCGGGGCGCCTACTTCATGGAAAACCTTGCCTATACCCTTGGTGAGCGTCGAACCCATCTCGAACACAGAACCTTCGCCATTGCCAGCTCGCAGATTGAACTTGAAGAGAGACTATCGGAGGGCCTTCCCGCGGCCACTCGTTCGCAACGCCATGGAGAAAATCTAGTCATGGTATTCACAGGACAGGGTGCTCAATGGGCGGGTATGGGCAAGGAACTCTTTGAGAACTCAACCTTCCATCAAAGCCTGGAAACTTCACAGTCCTTTCTTGAGAGTCTTGGCTGTGGGTGGAATGCGATCGAAGAGCTGTCTATCGTGTCCAACCCCAACGTTGATCGCCCGGAGTACAGTCAGCCTCTCTGCACCGTGGTTCAAGTTGCGCTTGTTGATTTGCTCCGATCATGGAATATTTTCCCGACGGCCACAATTGGCCACTCGAGCGGTGAAATTGCGGCTGCATATGCTGCGTCGCTGGTGACTCACCACGATGCCATCAAGCTAGCTTATGTACGTGGCATCAGCTCTGCCGCTGTCTCGAAAAAGGGAGCCATGATGGCGGCTGGTCTCTCTCAAGAGGATGCTCAAGCATACCTAACCAGAGTGCCTGAAGGGTCTGCCGTTGTCGCATGCATCAACAGCCCCTCTAGTGTGACACTCTCTGGTGATGTCGACGCTATTGATCAGCTTGAAGCGATGATTTCAGGCGACGGAAAATTTGCTCGAAAGTTGAAGGTTACGACTGCATATCACTCACCTCATATGCGTGACGTATCTGCCAGCTATATGAAGCTTATTGGAGAAATTACGCCAACGGAGACAAAGGATTCGCGCTACGCCACTGTGATGTACTCCTCACTCACTGGCGAAAAGATTTCCTCGTCTAAGGAGCTGAATGCTGAATATTGGGTGAACAATATGCAAAATCCGGTGAAATTTCTCCAGGGGCTTTTGGCACTTCTCAAGCACAAAAAAGCAGCAGCTGGTAGCTCTCGAGCCGCTGCCGTCCAGTGGGGTGGCTTCCTGGAAATTGGTCCTCACGCGGCCCTCCAAGGTCCCTTGAAGCAAATTATCGACCAAAGTAACAATAAATTTGCAAAGTCTGCTCCTTATACGTCGATGCTTGTGCGAGGAAAGAATGCCGAAGAGACAGCCATGAGCGCCGCTGGCACCCTTTGGGCAGGTGGCTACAAGCTTGACATCAGCGCTGTGAACCAGCACGCCAGCGCCTCACATGCTGCTCATATGCTCTGCGATTTGCCTGCCTACTCATGGAATCACACGCGAGGATTCTGGCATGAATCATATTCGTCGCGCTCTTACCGCTTCCCTTCACATGTCCGCAGCGACTATCTTGGCATGCCAGAGGATTCGCAGAATAGCCACGAACCACGCTGGAGGAACTACCTTCGCATCTCAGAGAACCCTTGGATAGAAGATCATGTCATTACAGGAACTGTTCTGTATCCAGGAGCTGGCATGCTTGTTATGGCTGTGGAAGGTGCGTTGCGCGCTGCTGACTCTTCGAAATCGATCGAAGGCTTTCGGTTGAGTGACGTTATGTTCGAACGCGGCCTTGTGGTATCTGTTGACGACGAAACCCCGGTGGAGACAAGGATCAGCTTCCATGCAAATGCTGCCAAACCCAATTCATGGAATTTCGTTGTATACTCTATGACGAACGGCTCTCCTTGGGCGAAGCATTGCGCAGGCACCGTCACTATTGTCTACGAGGCAGCCGCAAGCCAAGTTGAGGACAGCATTGATGTGATATGGCAATCACAGGTTGCCTTTGGCAAATCTTTATTCTCAGAGCGAGATGCCGAATCCGTGAATGTGGATGAATTCTACACGAATCTTGACGCAATCGGCATGCAATACGGCACAACGTTTCGCAATGTCACGTCTCTTACAGCGGTCCCATCCAAGAACGCCTCTTTCGGTACTGTGGCAGTTCCTGACACCAAAGCCACGATGCCTAAGAGTCATGAATTGCCACATGTCATTCACCCAGCTACCATGGATTCTATCTTTCACCTGGTACTGGCATCTCTCAACACTGGCCGTCCAGTGGAACAAGCCGCTGTCCCGTACAGTATTGAAGAGATTTATGTCGCCCATGATCAGTTGAAAGACGTGGGAGAGCTGTATACCGGATATGGAAGACTTCTATCGAAGCATGGTCACGAAATCACCACCGACTTGGTAGTTTCCGACCAAGGGTGGACCAGGCCCAGATTGACTGTTAAGAATTTCGCTCTACGACAGGTTACCGCAAGCAGTGGTTCCGATAGTCTGATTTCTACGAATGGACCTTCTCAAAACTGTGTTGGAATTAGTTGGATTCCAGATCTGTCATTCCTGACAAGTGGTGAAGATCTATCGAAGCTCATCACGCCTGGAAACGCGATTTCTATGATTGAGACCTGGTTGAACTCGATCTTTCTCAAAGAGGCTAGTGGCACTGCTCTCGTTATAATGTTTGACGAATCCCCTTCTACTCTTGCTATTTTAAACCACTTGAAGAAGCGAACGTATGGGGCAAAACGAACCATTGCGATGGCTACGTCTGAGTCTACCTTGCGAGCCATGCAAACCTTGCTCGGAGATGGAGAAAAAGAAGCTACGATCACCTACAACTGGCTACCTGAGGTCGAGATACTTGGCAATTTGGCCCCGGAAGCCAATGATGTTGTTATTGGCCTCGGCGTGCCAAGCATCGAAATCAATGCCGAAGTGTTGGCCAAATTGGCTCCCTCGTGCTGCTTCACCCAGTCGAGTGTCCAAGAAGACCTTGCTATTAAGGTTCCTCAGCGCAACTCATGGAGCCGAATCTCCTATGACGGCGTCTATGCATTCTTTGCATCTGCCGCGGACGTGACCGCGACTGAAACTGCCCCGTCCGTCACTCTTCTGATGCCAGAGTCTCCATCAAAGGCTGTCATCGCGCTTGCATCAGAGATAAGACGCGAACTTGGCCTGTCGCAGATTTCATGCGCCGAGGTGAACTTGATTTCTGACGAAATTGCTACCTTGAAGGACAAGGCAGTGATCTCTCTGCTTGAAATTGACAATCCTCTCGTTTATTCGTGGAATGAGAATCAGTTCAATTGTTTCAAAAAATTGATCTCTATCGTGGGCCATCTTTTCTGGATCACACGAGGAAGCGTCCTAGAAAGTTGGTCGAACGGCGTTGAGTTCGCAACAAGCCAAGGTCTTTTCCGCGTCATGCGAAATGAGTATCCTGTTGCCACTCTGCCCTCTCTGGACCTTTCCGCAACCGCCGATGTGTGGAATTCATCATGCGCGAAACTGATTCTCAACGTGTGGAGAAGATCTTTCGCTGAAGGGGCCGAGATGGAGTATGCCGAAAAGAACGGGCTGGTCTATATTCCTCGAGCGACAGAAGATTCTGGTTTCGATCAAGAATTGCAGCTGGCCAACAATAGTGCTGCACCCATTTTATCTCCCATTGGAAGCTCTACAATCCCATTGAAAGCAATTACGTCCTCCGTCTCTCCGGGATACACTTGGGTACAAGACGAAGATGCAGGGCTGCCCCTTGCCGCAGGCGAAGTCGAGATCAAAATCGAATATGCGGGACTTGACATGGAAAGATCGCTAGATTCTATTCAGCATGCTACTGGAGTTATCACGAGACTTTTTAACTCGGAATCAACATTTGAAGTTGGTCAACGAGCTGTCGTGTTCTTTAACGGCACTGGAAAGACCCATGTTCGCCAAATTGAAGCTTTTGTCACTCCTCTGCCAGGTCATCTCAAGCCTCAAGACGCAATTGCACTTATCGACCCAATGGTAACTGCTGTATACACACTTGTTGAGATGGCTCATATTGGCACTGAAAGCACTTTGTTGCTTGACGACGCTGCCAGTGCCGTGGGACAGGCCATGGTGCAAGTCGCAAGGGCAGTTGGAGCTAAAGTTTTTGCACTGGTGTCCACCAAGTCGGAGAAAGACATCCTGATCGAGAGATTAGGGCTTAAGTCGACAGATATATTTGACTCTTCGTGCAGAAATTTCGTTCCCCTCGTCCAAGCTTCAACTGGATCTCGGGGTGTTGATGTGGTTGTGAACCAGCTACAGGGATCGCACGTTGAGGATGCAATGTCGATTCTGAGCGACTTCGGTCAATTTTTCGAGCTTCAGCCTGGATCGCGTGCAGTTGGCCTGCCTCGTTCCAAGTCAAATGCAACCTACTTCCGCGTTGACATGAATGCCGTTGTCAAAGGAAAGCAAGCAATCGTCCAAAAGATCTTCCAGAATTGCTTCGGCAAGTTTTATTCGACTTCAACTCACACATTCGATGAGATATCGGTCACTGATCTCTCCGTGTCGACCAAATTGGCCCTTGGAAAGCAGACTGTCGTATCCTTCCATCCCACGTACCTGGTACCGATGCCTGCACCCCAGCCAGAAAAATTGCAGCTCGACGACCAGGCTGCATACGTGCTAGTCGGTGGTTTGGGAGCGCTTGGGCTGGATATCGCCAACTGGATGGTGGATTGTGGTGCAAAGCATCTTGTGTTCCTTTCACGATCTGGTGGAGACAAGAACAAGCAAGACTTGCAACGCTTCGCCGATCGCTCTGTGCGAGCGGAAGCTTTCAAATGTGATGTTAACGATCTTTTGAACGTTTCCAAAGCATTTAGCGCCATCAAATCGGAAGGAAAGCGGATTGCAGGTGTCATCCAGTTGGCAATGGTCCTCGAAGATGCCATTTTCGATAACATGTCATTTACTCAATGGTCCCGCGCAATTGAGCCAAAAACAAAGGGCTCCAGAAACCTGCTGGCCAATATCTGGCCTGGTGACAATCCTTTCTTTATTCTTCTATCTTCCATTACTGGTGTCATCGGAAATACTGCTCAAGCAAACTACGCTTCCGGGAATACATTTGAAGATGCTCTTGCGCACCACGCAAGGTATCATCTTGGAATTAATGCTACCAGTATCGATGTCGGCTTAGTATCGGACTCTTCCCACTTCACCGCCTCAGGCGAATTCGGTGACCTCGACAGTTATCTGGGCAGATACCAACATGGATGGCGTGGCCTCCAGACCAACCTCGACGAGCTGGGTGTTGCGATGAGAGTGGTGATGAGGGGTCACAGTGCAACTGGACAGTGTCTTCCAGCGCAGGTTGTTCTAGGTTTGGCTAACAAAATTGAGCATAAGGAAAGCTCCGGCGGTTACGCAGGAGACAAGAAGTTTGTTCTGCGCGTCATTAAATCAGACGCTGAAGAGGGCAAAGGAGCGAGAGAAGACATCGGGGTCCTTCTATCCACAGCCACGACGCCATCGGAAGCAGCTTCGATTGTTGAAAATGACATCAAGGAGTTGGTCGCTGCGGCCATGGGTGTGTCTTTGGACGAAGTAGACGCCCAAAAGCCGCTCTATGACTATGGTGGTAAGTTATTCCGGTTGCCCATCATTATGTGAACGAGTTCACTAACATATTTCTTCGTTTAGTCGATTCACTCCAAGCTGTCGAACTACGCAACCGAGCTTTAAAGAATATGAAGAGCGACATCTCGGTCTTCGATATTTTAAGTGCCATGCCATTAGGCGAGGTCGCCGCTAAAATTGCTGCAAAGAGTCAGCTGGTTGAGGTTGCCAACGGAGAGGAATAAAATATTTATCCTTTCAATTATGCGGAATTTTGTCTTACCTTGTCTTTGCTCATGTAAAGAAAAAACAGTCAAGGGTGGCCTTTCCTGCTTCTAAGACAACGTAAACCTCGCCAAATGTGACTGATCCACAAACATGGCCTTCGACTACGATCTCAATAAAGGTTGCAAGCATAATATTGGCATTATTAAGAGAGCTGTTTATTATTAAAACAATATTCAATTTTTCCTACATGATTTAAAGAAAGTGCAGCAGCGCTGTCGTGAGTGACATATCTAGCTGACACAAAAAAAAGCAAATTAGAAACTCAGGCATTTGTATGCAAATTTAAATCCTGAGCGTAATTGCAGCTGACCTCACGCCATTTTTAGCTTCTCCCATCGCATCAGCAACCCAACTGCTAAGACGGTCGCCGCACCAGAGATTGATATTCCGTAAACATTGGCGATGGTGGCTCCGACAGCATCAGAGGTAATTCCGCGCACCTCATCAGTACTATTGCTGATAATGGCCGAGTAACCACCGGCTAGGGCAGCTCTAATCTCGCTTGCAGAATAGCCGTGTCCATGAAGGGCGGTTTGAAGGTTGTTGAAGCCCACATTCTGAAAGACAGTACCAGAAATAGCCAAGGCCAGAGCCCCGCCTCCAAGCTGCGCAACGTTGATAAAGCTGATAGCAGAAGTCGCTTTTTCCGCAGGTGATTTAACAAGAGCGATGGAGTATGCCGCTTGCAAAGTCAAACCGCACCCAGCCCCAATCAAAATCTGGTAGCCATAGATATTGCGTGCAGGCGTATCGGCTGTGATGAGAAACATCAAAACGCTTCCAACCAGCGCCAAGGCGCCGGATACCACATACCACGCCGCATACAGGCTCATCTTTGGCAGCAGGACGCCAGACAGAAGAGCAGTGAAAATCAGGAGAAAAATGAAAGGCAACAGGCGTCCAGCGACCGCAATGGCACCATCGCCTTTTGTGAACTCGAAAAAGAGGGGGATGTAGTAGATGTTGAAGAAGTTGACCGCAGCGGTGCCAGCCGTGCCGAAATACAGCAAAACAAGCGAGCGACTGCCAAGACACCATACAGGGAAGATGCGATCTTCTTTGGTCGTCAAGAAGGCGGTACACTGTTGAAGTGCATAAAGAAACACGCTAACTCCAGTCATTGCCCATAAGGTAATAACAGAGCCGGAACTCCATGGCCAAGGAGAACCGCTGTAAGTGCACGCAGTAATGAATAATGCGTAGGAGGCTGCGTTCAATAGCGCACCTAGCCAGTCAAGCTTCTGCACTCGGGGCCAGATTGTTTCCTGGCGATGAGCGCCATGTCGCGGGAACCAGAATATGTAAATCGGCGCAGTGACGGCTGCCAGGACGAGGTTGATGTAGAACGCCCTTCTCGATGTTAGCGAACAAGTGGTTCCTTGGGGTGATAGCCATAACATACCAACGCCATGTAGCCTTGCTTTGAGCAAAGGCACCACCAATGACTGGCCCAAGCACAGCGCCCAAACCCCAGAAACTGAGCGACACGTTAGTTAATGTCCCTGTACCGTACTTTGAATGCCAACTCACGCGCTAATCAGAGCAGTGTAAAGCGGGCGCTGCGCTGGAGGAGGAAATATAGATATGTAGGTCATACATCTTTATTGGTTAGTAAGTGCGACAGAGAATGCTGCGGCCATGAAAATATTCGCTCACCCTAAATATATTCCGGCGCCGCCAATTCCTGCGACGACTCTGCCGACAGCCATGGCTTTCATGTTCGGGGCAGCACCACAGATGGCACTGCCAACCTCAAAAGCGACAATACTGCCCAGGTATAGCCACTTGACTTCGGCCTTCGTATAGAGGGACCCAAATAAAGAGATGGTCGCAACTGATCCGAGAAGGAACCCGGTGCCAACCCAGGGGAGTAAATTCAGATCTCCTAGCGACACCAGTATAGGTCCCTGGACATCCGCAGCAATCGTTGAATCCAGTCCGTAGAGAAATGCGGTCAAATAAAGCCCAACACATACACTAAACCATCGCAAGTTACTCATTCCGCTACTGGATAACTTCTCCGTGTCATTGGGCGCCAATGTATCATCTTGTGGCGAAACAATAGACTCGCTGGGAGATTGGTCGGCAAGTGCATTGGGCTGCTTTTCAGTGTTTTGCGGTATGCTTGCACGGGTTGATGATAAAGTCTCGGTCGCCATTGTGGCGAAGCGAAAACGTATAATATCGCAATAAAACAGGTATCCCAGCTCGTGGACGAGTATGGAGGATGAACAGCCTGTGACGAATATTGGGGAGATGGGACGAACACAAGGGGGAGGGAGAGAATGCAGTACGGTTCTGGGAGACGCCTATGCAACTAATGGATCATGCGTTTTCAGATTAATAACCAGCCTTTCATCCGTTATCAATTGGTTAAAAGCAACCCCTTCGCGCAGCTAAAAACGCAGGCTATCTCCAGTGTGGGCAAGTACACGCAGCTAGCTGGGGTCGCGGATCGTCGCCCGATGATCCACACGGGGCTTTCTGGGACGGAATTGGGTAGCGCGCGGCATCGCTGCGAAGCCAGAAATGTCTTATCTCCCAGTTTCTGAACAATAACAGAGGACCGGAGGTTGTGCTAAAACCCTCCGATGGAGGGCGACGGGACCACACGAATCTCCCCCTACCCCGCTTGTAGGTAACGTAAGGTTTGTGGAAGCCTGCCTTGCCTGCCAGAGCATCTTCGCCGACAAAGCAATGAATAGTGTTCACATTATCGGAGTAATAAAATGTGGTCAGCGCCGGCGGTGGTGTTGCCACAGGCGACATCACACGTAGCCTATAATTAAAAAAATTTCTCGAGCCTTATCTTCAATAAATGCAACGTCTTCGATAGAAAATAAATTAAGAATATTTTCTCACTTGCAGCCTATACTATCTCAGTTTAGAAAATAACCACCCCTTGATCGGGAAATCCTTCCGCAAGCCTCTTTATCAACCTCAACTACGCTATCCACCCATTGGGTAGTCATGGCCGATCCCAAATTCATCCTTTGCACCGGCGTCGGTGCACTTGAAATTCAGCATGCGCCAACACAAAAGTTGTTACCTGGTTATGTTCTGGTGAAGACCAAAGCCGTCGCGCTTAACCCTACCGACTGGAAGGCAATCTATGATCCTTCTGGATTCGCTGCGGGAACGCGCCCTGGCGTCGATTTTGCGGGGGTTGTCGAGCAGATCGGCCCAGGTGTGACGAGGGGCTTCCAGAAAGGCGACAGGGTTTGTGGTATAGCGTTTGGAGCGTAAGTATCAGCCACATCAGATACCAACATTGGTTGGAAGTATGGAGTGACATAATTCTGACTTAAATGGCTTAATAGGAAAGATCGCGATCATGGTGCCTTCGGAGACTACACCATAGCCCCATCACACACCATGGCCAAGATTCCCGACCATATGAGTTTTGAAGATGCCGCTACTCTGGGAGTGGGTGTCACTACTTGCGGCCAGGCCTTGTATCAACTTTTCAATCTTCCTCTGCCGCCAGCCGCAGCATCCGAGCCGCTGCAGGTCATTCTGATTGGAGGTGGAAGCACGGCTACGGCGGTACTGGGCATTCAATATGCCCGGCTCTCCGGGCTGCGCGTCATCGCTACTGCGTCTCCGTACAACTTCGACTACCTTAAGTCACTGGGTGTCGAGCTTCTCCTTGACTATCATGAGCCTACTGAGGAGCTTGTGAAGAAGATCAGGGCTGTAGTCGGCGATGAGCTCACCATGGCCTGGGACTGCTCACCAAACGAGAAATTTCAGCAGGTGGCCGCGCTCTCTTTGAATGCGACTAAGAAGAGCATTTACGCAACAGTCAACCCACTTACGCCAGCTGATTTTCTTCGGGACAAGAACCCCATGGTGGAAACCAAATTCCAGCTCGGCTATACTGCGTTTGGGGAATACTTTGCGCGCGGTGAAAACGTGTTTCCAGCTTCTCAGGAAGATGCCAGCTTCGCAGGTGCGTTTTGGGAGCGAAGTGAAGGGCTACTTCGGGAGAAAAATCTCCAGCCCACCAGAGCAACTATCAATCAAGGAGGTGAAGGCTTGAATGGCGTGATTGCCGGGCTGGAAGACCTCCATCAGGGCAAGGTTTCCGGCACGAAACTGGTCTATTCCTTGTAAATCTATATACATATAACAAATGGCACAAAGAATAGATGCTTATTGTCTAATGCGGTCAAATAAATAGTTTCAATCGCGTTCTGCCGTCTTGCATTTCTGTGACTTGATAAAAAGCAGATTTGAGGTGACGTTCTGTGCAAGCCGCCTTGCTGCCTCCGCAAGTCCGGCGCTGTGCAGCCGACAACAATTTATTAAGAGCGTTTTAATCGTTATTAACAATTCACTGTAATCATACGTTTATTCGCTACTCTTTATCTACTCGTCTATATTTTACAAAGCCGCCCTTCGCCGTCGAATCGAAACTCGTCAAACCCGACAGAAGTAATGCCGTAAAAGAGACCTGACGGGTCAACCTCCTTCTTGATACTGGCCAGCTTTCCGTATGTACCCCCGTAAAACGATGATTTTACATCTCTATCCGCCCAGTTCGCTTCGTTTTTGTATGCACCAGTGTTCGGGGCGACTGCATCGAAGAGAGGCAGAATCTCACCCAGGAGCTCAGTCTGTAGGACTTCGGCCTCTGACCAAGGTAGCGAGTTGGACCATCGAGGGGTGATCATCAATGAGCTGTAGGCATTGACAAAATTTGGCTGAACCGAGTTTGGCGCTATCGGGGTAGACGTTTGGTTTCGGACCGAATTGATCGCGTTGAGGGTTATAGCAGCGAATGAATAGCCTCGATCTGCAATTTGACGCAGTGCCATGTCGACATTCGTTGCGTTCTGGTCCATGGTGCTACGCGGAATAAGGCGCCCAGCAATCGTGGCCGGGAACACTAAACCTTCCAAATGCGACTGGATCTGAGTTTTGTACAACTCGTAGTAGTTGTTTGCCTGGTAATATTGCACCGCGAGATGCTTTTCAGTCAGCTTGGATTTGGATTTTTGGGCGATTTCTGCAAATAGAGGTCGCAGCGACGACCTCAGTGCATCCTTCGTCCTCCCAGGCGCTAGTATTCCCGTAACGGTCAATGACTCGTTGCTCAAGCCATACTCGGCCACCATTCCCTGGTCAATGAGTGGCTTCAACTGCTGATGAAAACCGCTAACAGCGTCCCAATACTGTTCAATGCCGCCAGCTTGGTCAACAGAAAACGAGAATGCTACATTAGCTGCGACCTCATTAGGGAAGACTCGAACGGTCGCAGAGAGCACCACGCCATATGTGCCTCCCCCTCCCCCGGAGAGCGCCCAGTACAGCTCTTGATTTTGGTCTGGAGTTGCCACAATCCTTGAGCCATCTGCTTTGACTACTTCCCACTCCAAGACATTATCAGCAGCAAAGCCATACATGCCAGCCAAATAGCTGTGGCCGCCTCCTGCTAAATAGCCACCAGCCTATTTTTACTATGTTAGAATTCTCTGTAAATGATAATATGATAGCAGTGCTAAGTAAATCTCACCATTTTCACGGTCGGACACGCGCCGGACACAACTGTGTACCCATGATCCGCCGCAAAAGACGCTACTGTACCGCCCTCGGCGCCGGTCTGCACCTGGACTGCAGGTCCTTCGTAGTACGAAGATGAATATTTTTGAATCATCTTCACTTGATTGTAGTTGTGCATCCACAGAGCAAGAGCGCCCTTGCCCGTACTGTGGCCGTAAAAACTGCAGATGAAGTTGGTGAATATCATTCCATGATTTAACGCCTACCAGGCTCAACTTACTCATGTCCCGAGTTTTTGATCACAAGACGAATATTGTGTTTTCGCGCAAAATCAATACCTGACCTAATATGGTCAATTGATTGAACATTGATCGAATACGATGCATAGTTCCCCAGGTCGCATTTTTGGGACCTGGGTGAGAATGGTGTGCAGCTGTTGTTTCGAAAATACAGAGACATGAATTCTGCAGGTCGTGGAACGCTGTGAACAATTTAGTATTCGAAGCGTGATGGCTATTATGGTGCCATAAAACGTACTCAAGTTGGGCAAGGCCCCAATGCTCAGTCAATTCTTTACATTTGGCTTCATCGTATGTTGGGTCATGACAGACTGAACCCATGGGCACAGTAGCGATCAGGCCCCCATTGACGGTTCTGTTCAATTTGGACCAGGCTTGCACTTGAGGCCAACCAGCATCTCCCGGTATATTTTTGCAATGCGACGCCGTGTGGATCTTGCCCGACGTCTCTGATTCTAACAGGGCTTGTGTAAGCTCAGCTAATGCTGCTGAAATCCCCAGCGCCGCCGTTGCAAGTTGAACCCACATGTCGAAAATGTCTCTGGACAGTAAACGAACGAGGAGGAGCGTAGTTTGTTTGTCGAGGCATATAACGTCGACGATTCTGCATTTTTAAAACTCGATTACATAAATTTCTATTCAAGCGTCAGAGAAATATTTTACTACAGTTCAATTAGTTTCATAATCCGGCGGCATTTAGGGCACAATGAGGCGTGCTTACTTTGGCCACTAACAAGGTCCGTCGGCGCCTCCCTCTTGCGCCGACGGTGGTCCGCCTGTGTGGCCCGTTCAAAGATCAGCCACAATGGAAAACAAGATGCCGTTAAAAATGGGTTGATGTCTTGTTTAAGCTGGTTAAATTGCATTGCGATCGGAAATACGTCTTTTTAATGATACTAGACTCTGCCCTGTGGCCTCCACGAGCTTGCATTTCTCTTGCACCCATCCGCCACAATTTCACTAACGCAGTAGACGAATAAAGTTGCCGAAATTGCCGGAAAATCGGAGTTGTATATTACCGCCAAAAGCCTTACTCCTGTTTCTTTTCTCCTTGCTAAAATTGCATCCAGTTCACAGTCGTTCACTATCATATTAGTAGTCGTAAGCTATGCACTAATAGGCATACTCTGTCCACGACACCATGAGTGACCCGCCATGCGACATCGGACCAGCATTGGTATGACAGTGATCGACACCTTCACGCGTCATCCAATGAACTTGAAGGCAGTAGTATTGAATACCTGTAGTCTCTGACAAGCCATCTGACCCTAGTCCGTGAGTGCGAGGATGGAATGGTTGAAAGCATCAATCATTCCCTGATAGAGCCGCTTGACGGCGGCTTGGTCAGTTTCTGTCTTCGCAAAGACGCCACCGCCGGGCGTGGGAAAGATCAACCGGTGCAGCTCACTTGCTAGCCCGCGCAGCGTAGTAAACCTGGCTGAAAACTCATTCAGGATATGCTTAAAGCCTTCCGGGCTCATGTCAGCAATCTTGGCCTGTCGAACCCCGTTGAAGTCCATCGAGCACCATTTCCAAAGCTTAGATGTCTTGGGCATGCTTTGTAGAATCTCATGAGCATGAGCATGGTCGCAGTCATTGCCGATAGCTAGCCACAGAAACACGTAGAATAGAGACTCAAAATCATGTCGGTACGTATGCGGTTGTCCACTGAGAATTCCAATGGCCATAAATCCATCCGACCCGACCGTCTGTTGCACGGCGGGAGCCTCGTCGAGATCCAACGCCAGATCAAAGTCGATCAAGATGCCCTTAGAGGTATCGTCGTCGTACTTCGTAGCAATGACCTTTATGGCGATATCGCGGTGAAGAATATTCCCAACCATATAGAGAGACTTGAGGGCCTTGACAATATCACGTAATACCTCGAGAAGCTCATAAAGCGACACAAACTGTTGAATAGGACGGCCGAGAGGCTCGGTTATGACGCAAGATAGTGTCCGGTTGACATATGGCCTAGGAAATTGCAGCCCATGGCGAAGATCGGCGATGTTAATGAGGTCCTGACACTCTAGAAGACGGATGACTCCCCAGACTTTGCGGTCACGGGCTCGCTCAAGCACTCGAAGCTCCTCCGGTGTTGTCTCAACCCGCCAAGAAAACTTGACGACAATGGTCGGCTCCGTGGCCGTAGATGCTGAGGCCGCAAAGCAGGCGGTTCCCCGTCCGACTAAGTAATCGGGTGCTGCAATGGTGTTGGGTTTTAAAAAAAGCTTTGGCGTCCGGCCAGGAAGTATGTAATTGCCGTCTGTAGGGCTGAGACTTTTGATGAACATATTCATGCCAGACTCTCGGTAGCTCATCATGCCATAGCCTGCCAAAACGCGCAGCGTGAGGTTGGGGTCGCATGCGATATCCAGCACACCGCTACTGTAGGCGCCGGAACGGTCGAAAACCCAGAGCTCTAGGGTTTTGCCGCGGAGCAAGAATGCATGTAGGAAGTAGCGAGCTGGCTGTGCGTTGAAGACGCGAATTGCACGCGCAGCGAAGCGCAAAAAGTCGTCGTCGTCGGTCGACGAAATCGGCGCAACGCCGTGATGATATTCGCCGTAGACACGAGTGCTGCCAAGGGTGGCTGAGAGTTGATGAGAACCGATATAAATACTAGCGTGATATGATGAATCCGATGTAGTAATGGGCTCGCTTCCAAAGCGAACGGTTGGATGATCGGCGGCGAAGAACAAGGACTGGAAGGTGGCAAACTACTCGTCCATAGCGTCCAAGCTACGCAGATCCCAGAGACTTGCGGACAATTCTTCAACCACGATGATTGTCTCATGACGTTGGAGGATATTCTCGACAGAATCAGACCCAGTCTGGTCCTCGAAGTCTCTCAAGAACCCGCCGACGCCTCGGCAGCAATTTTCTTTCAACGCATTTTGAAGGGACTGAAGAGCAGGGTCAGTTGGCATGCTGGGCGAGGAGGTCAACGAGTTTAGGTTTTGTGGTTGGACGTGTAGAGAAGTAAGTGTTAGTTGTGCGGATGTTGATGTGTGGATGAAAGTGTTGGCCGCGAAGAGGAGGGCTCAAGCTGTTGTTATGTGAATTCAATGTTACACAAGCGCAGTGGCTTTCGGGCCTCATCCACCCAGGCCTCCGAAGCCGGCCACGGCAGTTGAAAAAGTGACTTAGAAACAAGCGGAAGGAAAATTTTCTCTTCTATGCCTTAATTCGCTGCGCGCTCGAGCTTCCGCTTCCAAGCTGTTAGTGAATAGCGCTCTCTTGCTACTATTGCATGCTGGAAGTGATCCATGCTGGTTGCTAGTCTTTACTTACCAATTTCGTTAATTCAGTCCTTGTGGTTCAAAAATGATGAAAGCATCAACATCGAATGCAAATGCACATGCCGCTGTCACGTCACAAGTGGTTTCTTTTCCCTAGCCTGCTAGAGACTATAGAGACTATGTGGTCACTATCTACCAAACGTTTTGCAACGGATCCCAAAGACTGGGGAAGAATTCGTCCAAAATGGAAGCATCAGGCATGACAAATTCTTCAAGATCAAGTATGCTGTCCACAGTGTGGCTTTCTGATGTCAGATTTGCAACAACCTTGTCAACAAGCTCTGCGTGCTCGGCCAGAGAGACATCACCCATGTCCCAACCGTGGTTTTCTTTATGAAGGCGCAGTATATCTATCAATTGACGTGCCAGTTGGAAAGATTCGGTTTGCGCAAGGCTCGCAGCAGATATCTCTGTCTCTAATGCATGCCTGAGCAAAAAGTTGACCGTTGTCGGGTAGGCAAATGCGCTAACGGACAGCCAAAAATCATTCAGCTGCGCAGATTGCAAACTTTGGGTGAAGGTGAGAATTTCTTCCGCCGTCTGGCGACCTTGAAGATAAATTTCTAATATTTTCTGTTTCAGGGGCATCGGTTGTTGTTTTGCGGCGTCGAGCTTTATTCGTTGCAAGAGTAGGTTCATGCTCAGGTATGCCAGTCGAAGATTGGCGCCCGCGGGCGCTTCCAGGTCTGTTCCATCCAAAATTATTCGCTGAGGAACTCCAATCAATGAATCAACCCATTGCTGCAGAGCCGATTCGATTCGACTGGCGTCATTGTATTTTTGCTCCTTAATGTTGTAGACATGTTCAAGGGATTCGTTAAGCACGCTGGTCAGTCCTACCAGGGCAGTGAAAATGGACGCCGCTTGCAGCTGCTCCTTGGTAGAATTGGGCTCGCACAAGTATTGAATGGTAGGCAGCGGTACGTCGGATTGTGAACGCAAGGTTCGCGGCGGCGTACCATGTGCTAGGCTTGCCCTTCGGAATGGTTAATCATCAACACTTTAAAGGTTGTAACGAGACTCACCACTTATCCTGAACAAAGATGGCCCACCAAATCTTCATTCGCAGATATTTTTCCGGTTTGGGTATACTCCAATCAAGTGGATTGTGATTCAATCCTAGCGAGTGCGCTATAGAGACCGCCGAACTGAGCAGCACACCGTTTCCAACTAGCGAAGTCGTCGGACGACCACCCACGTTCAGTAGTATGGCAGTGATGATTGACACCCCAGGTGACAGGTTCAGCTCAGAATACAATGCTTCATTGGCGAGATTCCAAATAAATCTTCCATCCGGCAACAATTGATTCATCAATTGGGATGAATCCCTGCAATACGGTACCATATGAGCATACAGACATGCCAGCAACGCCGGTGATATCTTTTCTTTGTTGTCTCGGAATTGTTGGCGAAAAGACGTCTCATCCAGGAGGGGCATACAATGATTTATCTTTCGAAAGTATCTTGAAACTGGTCAATAGTACTCTCGCTGCATTTTAATTAACCACTTACAGCTCGATAATGTTACCTAGCAAAGGCTCAAGAAGCTTCTCAATAATTTCCAATTTCTCAGCCGATGGACTTCGATGAAACGACATTCCCACCGGTCGCTTCTGAGTTGGGGTAAATAAAATGGTTTTTGAACTGCCCGATGATACCGGAATAGCCATGCGGGTAGTTCTGGGGGCGCCCGGGACTCCAGCAAGATAGTCCGTCAGGACTCGACTATCATCGGTAGCAGCAGGACCGACTATGTGTAGGTTGAGGTTTTCATCCTCGATAGAGTTGAGATCAACTGATTCTTCGGTGCTATGAGAAAAGACTGGGAGTTCTGTCGAGTCTGAAAGTAGCGACGGTGTGATATTCTCTACTCTTGAGCTATGACAGCGACCTGAACGTGTGCTTCTTGCGCGGATGTGTTGTGCGGGGGCTGCCGGAGCAGGTTTTCTGGCTTGGCGCTTCGTTTTCCGTCGAGTATTAGCTAACTCAGATGCGTGTGTCGAATTCGAGCGTGAAATTTCTGGGAAAGAGCAATCTGATTTGTGCAATTTGCACATTAGGCATATAGATGCGTTGGCCTCGGTCTGACATCTCGATTTGCGCCGGCGGCATGGGGTGCAGGCAGGTTGAAGATGTGATCTGTAGGGTCTTTCCGCATGTGAGGGAGTAGCCATGATGTCCGAAACTACGCAGAATAAAGATTCAGACGTACATTCAGATGTAATCCAATTAGCGATGGTTTTCCGGTCAAGGATGAGTAGCGAGTTTGCCGCGGGGAAGTCAAAGGCACTATTTCTATGGGTCTCCCGCTCGCAGCAGGAGGCCGGAGGGCGAGCAAAGGATACGATGTACAAAATTCAAATTCAAACATGGAAAAAAGCGTATGAACCTCGGGAAGAAGGAAATATGCGGCAGGTTGAGCAAATAAACAGTAATGGCTTAAAAATTGTGACAAGATGCTCTCTGGTGGCGTTGGCCTGGCCTCCAAACAGCTTGTCGCGATATGGACGCCACACAAAGTGGTGACTTCTTATCAAGTATCATGTACTTCAACACGGGGCGAAAGTCAGGTTTTTCTCGCAATTCCATTTCCTACATTTCATCAAACTCCATCTTCTGCCTCCGAGATTTTGTTCTTGCCACTTTATCACTGTATCAGGCTGACGCCATCACCTCGACGGGAATATTGAAATCACAAAGGTGCATTTAATAATCCTCGGTTCTTTTGGCATACTGATTTTTCAACTTTACCTTCAGAATTTCTCCTGGAAACTCTTGATTATTCCTATAAGGTGGGAAGCAGCCCATCATGGCTCTGGGTTCAATCGGCCATCTATGCATCCTCAGGGAAGAGAATCTCGCACTTCGGCAGATAATGGGCTACAATATAGACTCATTACAAAGTTTTCCCTACAGCATACCACAGATTGGCCAATGCATACCTGGCACATCTATCAAAGATTTACTAGTTGTCTCCATTGACATCGACCATCCGCGTTGGTACCTGCCCAGCCAAGATCTGAGTTGCCACATTGGCATCTCGATACTAGACACACGCTGCTTGGCAAGCAAAATCGACGACCCCTCCAAGGCCATCAGTTCTTATCAATTCGTGACCGATAATAGCAAATCCTGCCGCACTGCCAAGAAACGTTTCTTGTTCGGAGAGACAGAAACAATGTCGGTTTCCGGCGTAGCACCACGACTCGCGGAGCTCGTAAAAGGCCGCGATTATGTTTTAGCTGGTCATGGCACAGAAGAAGATATCAAGTCCCTGAACCAAATACACCCCGGCATTATAAGAAATTCTGCCTACGTACTCGACACTGTCAAGGTGGCACAGTTTCCTCTTCAGCTATATTACAGATATAATCTGGGAAAACTTCTTGATGAGCTTGGCATTAAATATGCAAATCTTCATGCTGCTGGCAATGATGCACACTTTGCTATGAAAGCTTTACTCATGCTTGCCGTCCGCGATGGTCTGCTGGCACCGCATCGCGAAACGTTGGGTCATCCAGACGCATTATTCTTGGCCCTCGACGCTATTGCTCATGCCCCAATACAACTCCCGGTTTGGACTGACGAGCAGCCACTGAAATCAACTTTACCAGCTAAGAAAGCTAAGAAGGAGAGGGAAACGGGGCTGAAAGCACGAGGGAGATTGAAACGAGACAGGAGAGCGAACAGAAGAGCCTTCCAGAATCTGCCGTATGCCGATGAGATGTCGACGTCGAATGACGAGTCCGACGCATGAGATTGGGGCTAACATCCGGAAAACAAAAAAGAGACGATAAACGAGGCAAACGAGAAAAATCTTCCGACAGCACCGAGGCCAATGAGTCGACAGAAACGGAATATGCTGAAGATATGCACTTTTCTGTCCAACGACGGCTTCTTCCACATCAGTATGCCGGATATACGCTTGCAAGACCCAAAGCAGCGCGCTTAGGCATGCCATGCATCAAGTCGCTCGAGGGAACGGATTGACCACACTGCTGCCGCATCGGCCTGATGTATGCGAGTAGCGAGAAATCATCAAGCTTATCAAGAATAGTTCCGCTACCATAGACTCAATAGAGCTAATTACAGAGATAATTCCTTCAATTTTTTTCTGGTTCGAAAAACGCAACGGGAACTCCACGCCCAGGGCAGCCTACAATTTCCGCTTTATGGAACTGCGCGCTCCAATCATCGCGATACTCGAGCCTTTCGTATTTCTGCAGCAATTTGACCACTATATTCATCAGCAAAAACGAAGCAGTTTTTTTTTCGTGTCTACTTACAGGCGTAGCCCATCTCAGTAACGGCAAAATTTTGGCCGATGCAAATGCGCGGCCCGCCGTTGAACGGCACGTACTGCCAGGGGCGGGGTGTCCAGGTCTCCCAGCGGTCAGGGCTGTAGATTTCCGGGTCGGCAAACGTCGCGGATGTAGGCGGGTAGAGGTCCCGGCGTCGCTGCATCGCGTAGGTGCTGTAAATGACGTGGTTGCCCTTGAAGCATGCAATATCAGGGTGACCAGGGGCGCCCGTGAGAGTTGAGTCCTCCACTATGCAATCGTATTAGCATTATTCAGTCTTGGGGCTGAGGAGAAGATGACATACGGCAAGATCGGATGTTGTAAGGCACGGCTGGGTACATGCGCAGGGTTTCGTTGATAGCATGAGTCAAGTAAGTCATGCCCTTGATATCGTCGTATGTCGGATTGCGGGTCGGCCCAACTTTTTCCAAGACTGTCTGGCGAAGCTTGGACCAAATTTCAGGATAGTTGGCCAGCTCGTAAATCGTCCAAGACAGTGTCGCGGCAGTAGTGTCGCGGCCAGCCAAGAGCACGGCCATGATCTGGTCGCGAATGACCTTGGGATCGCGCGAAAAGAGTGCAATGTTGTGGAGGAACGTGAATCCCTTGTCAGATTTAGACAGTTTCTCCAGCTCCTCTGGTGCAAGGGCCAATGTCTGCTGGATATAAGGTGTCATGAATTTTTCCAGAACCTTGATACCGGCGTGGTATTTCTTCTGTGGGACAACATGGCGGAATGGCCTGCAAAATTTAGTAAATTCGGTCGTGCAAGTCCGGAGTGACACATACAAGAGAATCGTCAAGATGACTTGAATCCGCTGCACAACGGTGAAAGCGTTGGAGAACTCGCTATTGGGGCTGAAATATGTTAGCGAGGCTATCTTCGGGGAACAGGGCAATTGGTACTTGTCTAGGCTGCCAACTCCTTGGCCAAGTAAAAAGTCGGTGGTAAGGTCGAGCGTCATGCGATAGAACAAGTCGCACATGTCCACTGTCTGGCCAGAAGCTGGCAATTTTGAAAGAAGCTTGTCCGTCCATCGCTCAAAGATTTCCATGTCACTGACTTTGTCTTTGATGAACATGGGCCGGATCAAGGTTCTGCTATCGTGCCACTGACCACCGTCAGTAGTAAAGATGCTGTCACCAAGGAAGGGCGCCCACGCATCGTGGAATTTGGGGCCCTTGCCGTACTGCGCAAATTTGCTGGTCAGAATGGTCTTGATATGCTCTGGCTCCTGGGTAAAGATCATGCGACGATCAAAAAAGAGAATTTCGACGGCATTGGGCGACTCAGGGGTGGCGGCCTGAAAAATGCTCTTGAAGAAGTCGTATAGGCGATTCTGATTCTGATAGTGCACCGCACCCACAACAGTCCTGATTGCTATTTCAAAGCCATGTTAGTATTTTCACTGCAAATAGATTGCCTCCACGGAGGCGGATAGAGATGCGCACCGCCAATGGGGGTGTCTCCAATGGACGGAGCTCGGACGCCGCCCGATTTAGACACCTTGTACCAGAGCGCGACGCGGCTGAAAATGACAAACAAGACCAAACAGACGGGAATGGCTACGGCCACGGCCGTGAGATTGGCAAATGTGAAGAGCATTTTTTGGTAAGTTTCCCTTCAAGTTATTCTTCTTTGTCTTGCCTCTTTTGTAGAGAAGCAAGTCTACAGCCTTCCGTGGCTCCGGGCGAGAGGGGTCCTTTTTAAAAACCGGAATCGGCAGAGACACCAGACCCCAACGGCTGTTTCAAGCTGTGAACGGAGGCGCGGCACATCACCTCCCTCGTCATCGCTTCCAGTTGCCCACTTTATGGGCAGACTAACGCTGTAACCTAAAACTTACAGCTTGTCTCTCTTGATTCAAGGCGTTGTGGCTGTTCCTTTCGGCCACTCGCATTCCATTGCCACCCTACCATCCTCCCAAGTCAGTGCAGCACTGTGAGCTTAGTGCCAACGCACCAGCTTCCTAATGGTTGCTAATGCGCCAGCTCAGAGCTGTTTTGCGCCGTTTCCAGCATGTGAAGCGGCCCACCACCCTGTTTTCCTGGGGCCCCGGACTCGAGACCAATGGCTGATTAGCGGACGGTCAGCCGATCATGCAACAATTTGGCGGAGCTAGCAGCGTCCCCAAGCACCAGCTTTGGCTGGACAGGGTCGCTAGTCCCCAGCTAGCGGCAACTTAAAGCTTCCCTCACAGACGGCAACTCTCGTTGTTGACAGAGCAAAACGCGTATTACGTGGTTAATTGTAAGGTAAAGTTATCAGGAATGATACTGACTAACGCAACATGGGTCTGCGCGAAACAGAGAGACAATGGCTGCGACGGCTTCTGCGTCTAGCAATAGCCAACTCCTTCAGGTTGGCGCATGTCCCGCAGTCCAGTCTGTGAGGTGGATATTCTGGCCTATATCTGATCAGGGAAGGAGAGCTATAATCCGACGCACGGGAGAATCATAATAGAACCAACTATTAAACTATTTTAATACAATGCACCACTGCACTTCGACCCCGAGTTCTCGCCAATACCTAGAACACGGCGTGGCGTACTCTGACACATTGCGGGGAGCTGTCTCACAGCAATCCAACCCCAGTCTTCCATCAATTGCCGATCTAGCGTCACAGCTGCACCGTTGTCCTCACACAGCGTCGCACACACCACTACCCTACCTACGGAGCCCGGAACATACCTGACATCCGCTTCTATCAGTTTTCATCAATACAAGGCTGCATACGTCCCAGTTAATCGTGTCATCCATCCGTCGGCCGCCATCCGTTGACACGCAACGCCCGTTTTTTTGCTAGTTACTAGTGAGGGGAAGGGCAAGGGTGCGCGCGCGGCCCGCCATGGCACTCTGCGCAAGATGTGACAGTCTCAACATCGAATCATTTCAGACCCACCCGGAAGCCAGCAAGCCGTCGTCGTCTGAAGATGAGGCGGCGTTGACTGCCTATCCTTTATGGAGCCGTGGCGGCGAGTTGGCGCAGTCCAGGGACCGCTGCGCGTTCTGCGCACTGGCATGGGCGTCGCTGGTGCAGGCAGCGGCGGCGATGGCAGCGCCAGCGCAGCAGCGGGCTGAGCTGGTGCTCGCAGAGGCAGAGGTGCGCCTCGAGCCCAAGACAGACGTTCACCGGACTGCGTTTCCGGAATCAACGTTGACAGGTCTGCATTTGACCAGTTTACATGTGATTGCGACCGCATCTACATCATCAGGCCCAAAACTGTTGAGAGGCAAAATCCGCTTACTGCTAGAGGGTCGTGCGCCGTGTAAGTCAGCTTCCCACAACCGAACATTTCCACGTCCCACATATGGTCTGTAATCTTTCCGATTTGCTAATCTCTGTATTGTGATTAGTAGCTCTGTCTGACAGATGTGACATTATTGGCCGCCCACCGCTCTCCGGCTTGGCATGTGAAGATACTATTTCGCTGCTGCGACGTTGGGTAGCCGGCTGCAAGGAGCAGCATGCAAAGTGCTGCGAGACTCTGTCAGGTGACAGGATTGACGAGACGCAGCCGGCCGAGATTCTCCCGAGCCGTGTTTTATACGTCAACGAGGGCCGAGTGCGTCTCGTGCAGTCGGATGAACGATACGGTCCGTACGTGGCTCTGAGCCACTGCTGGGGGCCGCCAAACAAGCGTCCGATACGCTCTACCAAATCTAACCTTTCTGATTTTGAAAAGGATATACCCTGGGACACGTTGCCCAAAACATACCAAGATGCAATTACCATCGTGAGAGCCTTGCATATCCCGTACATATGGATCGACTCGCTCTGCATCGTGCAAGATGACCGCGACGATTGGCTGGCCGAGTCTGCCCTCATGGGCTCCGTGTACGAGCGCGCCGAATTCACCATTGCCGCCTCCCACGCCACCAACTCCTCCGAAGGCTTCCTTCATCCCCGACCCGTCACATCCTCCTCTCCCACCGTAGCCCTGCTCAACTTTCTCCCCGACCACCGCGTCGTGCTGGCCCGCGTGCGGCTAGACACGGCCGCCGCCGCGTTCCCCGAGCACGGCGCGCTCAACACCCGCTCCTGGGCGACGCAGGAATGGCTCCTCTCCCGGCGCATGCTCTTCTTCACGCCCGCCAACATCATGTGGTCGTGCAAGACCATCACGCAGCGCGAGACGGGCGAGCGGTGCTTCAACATCTCGCGCAACCTCCGCTGGAAGACGGTCGTCGAGGCCTACAGTGAGCGCCGCCTTAGCTACCCGACGGACCGCCTGGTGGCGCTCGACGGCCTGCGCGCGGAGCTGCAGAGGAGTGGCGATTCGAACAACAAAAAGAAGCAGCAGCAGCAGCAGCGGTATCTGAGCGGGATCTGGGAGGACAAGCTGCCGGACCAGCTGCTGTGGCAGGTGGCGCACAGGTTGGGAGGGGAAACGCCAGGGAACCCGCTGGGACTGCCGAGTTGGACATGGGCGTGCGTGCCGTGCGGCGTGCGCTTCTTGCTGATTGATAAGGCGAAGAATGTGTGCCACCGGATCGTAGTCTCGGCGTGCGGTCGGGAGCTGACGATTCGCGCGCGCGTGAAGCCCGTGGTGCGCACGTCTCGTAGTACCGCTGGAGCTGCAGTGATGAAACACATCACGGACGACATTAACGCTTCACACGCCAAAGCCACATCATCCCTGGCACGCTATATACTCGACAGTGACGAGGCAGTAGGCTGGCTGGTCTACGATGTCCAGACGCCGGAGGACGAGGGGGAGGACTACATGGTCGGCCTGATGAGCACGCTGAGTCGGCGCGAGGACGACGTGGAGCGTCTGCATGGCAGCTCGGCGGCGGCGAAGAAGCAACACCAATACTGGTGCCTCGTCGTGCGCAAGACGGCCGATGGCAAGTATTGTCGCATGGGCGTGGGTAAGTCGTACAGTCGCGCCTGGTGGCTCAATGCCGCCTTAGAAGACGTTACATTATTATAAACAATTTCGTCCATATAAACGAGGCATAAAAACAATACAACGCATATCCATTAATCATGACACATGTACTCATCTCACCGCAGCCCAACCTCATCCATCGCCTCCGCCACCCACCCCTCCAACACCTCCCTCCTCACCTCTCTCCTCGCCATCTCCCCCATCACATCCACTACTACCCTTCCCACCTCCTCCCTCCCCGTCTCTCTCACCAGCCCATCCGCGCTTCCCCTCAACAAGCCCTCTGCCGTCGGCCTCTTCCCCGGCTCCCTTGCCAAACACGACTTCAACGTCCTCCGCAACCCCTCCGGCACCCTCACACCCCCCAACCCATACCACTCCAACTCCACGTCCGCCTCTGCCTCTGTAATCGCCAGCATTTTCGCGCGCAGGCCGCGAATGTGCGCAAACGGCTGGCGTCCGTAGACCATGAGGTGCAGCACGCAGCCCAGACTCCACACGTCGCTCGGCTTCCCGAAACGCACGACGCGGCTGCTCTGACTCTCATCATCGTGAGGGTTACCGCTGGCGAGGACGCGGAAGGTTTCGGGCGCCATGTAGTTGGGCGTGCCGCTCAGGTGCTCGAGGTAGATGTTGACGGTGTCGTCCGGGAGGCTGTGCGCGATGCCGAGGTCTACAATCTTGAGCACGCCGTGCACGGAGACGAAGTTGGCGGGCTTGATGTCGGCGTGCACGACATCGAGGCGGTGGAGAGCGGCGACGCAGCGCAGCATCTCGCGCCAGTAGTGTCCCGCAAAGACGGCGTCGAGGCGGCCTTCGCGCTCGACGTGGTCCTTGATGATGGTTTCGAGGTCAATCTGGCCCAGCTCCATAATCTATCACCTCACACAATCAGTCTTTTGCCCCTCGGTCTATTAGAAAGAAAAAAGGGACGCTTACAATGTGAATCGCATTTTTCGCCTCATCGACGCACCAGTCATAGAGATGGACCACCCGCTCCGTCGCGCGCAGGCTCTGCAGCAGCGCGACCTCGTTCTGAATCTGCCGTCGCGCGCGGTCGTCCAGCTTCGCAAGCGGAATCGCTTTAAACGCCAGGGACTGAGTGCTGGGCGCCATGACCTCGTAGACACGCCCGCTGCCGCCGCGGCCGAGCTTGTTGAGGATCCTATAGCTGACGCCGTTGACGGTGATTTTGCGGTGCTTGGCGGGTGGTTTTGCAGCTGCTTGCTGCTGCGGCTGCGAGGAAGAGGAAGCCGTTTCGCCGGTCCGCGGTACGTCTGCGGTCTTGTGCGTCTGGGTGCATGGAGGCGAATGTGGTGTAGTCCGCGAGCGACCCGCGTGTCTTGGTGATATCACCACTCTGCGCATCGGTTGTTCGGGCGTCTCTGCTCTTATATGCTCCAATTCCTTCACAGCACATATTGGATCCATTACCCTCTGGTGTGATTTGACCTCCTCTGGTAGCTCATCAACCACGCCACGCTCCTCACCCGCCACCTCATGTCGAGCCTCGTCTGCCTCATGGCTCGATTCGGCACGCTTCCAATCGTCCTGTCCATCTTTATTCAGATTGAAATCTACCTGCTTCTTCGGCCTCCTTGGTGGCCTCGCCATCTCCGCAAACCCCGGCCCTAGGGCCACCGAGTCACCGCCCACCGCCTCAAGCGGTGTGTCCTTGCCGCGCGTATTCCACGCAGCGCGAGGCGCTGTTTCTCCACGAGACCGCTTTCCCCCATGCCTTTCGACATGCCGTCGTTGGTGCACAGCTTGGGCATCCTGTGTCGCGGTGCCGGTCGGGTCGAGGTCCGCGAGGAGCGCCTCGGTGAGCGCGTTGAGGTGGAACGGGGGCAGAGACGGCTCCTCGTCGGAGCTGTCGCGCGCCCAGTCCTCCATGCGTGGGAGCTGGGATATGTATGTATGGTATGTTTTTTTGAATAAAACAATGATTGCGTCACGTCGGGTCAATATTTTGCATCATGATTTCACCTCAATCGCCGGTTTGACGCGTGTGGTAGATTTAGATCGCGTCCGATCCAAAGCCCTTGTAAGATGGCCCCAGCCCCGCCGCTGGTTTATTGAGACAACTGATATCTGGAGCCACAAACATGCACAAAGAAAGAAATTGAGAATAAAATGTCACAAAAGTCAACTTGTTCAGGTGGTAATTAATATTATTTAAAAATTATAAATATCGCTATTAAAATATATACAATAGCCGGCGCGGCAAATGATGCTAAGACGGGTATATTGTAGGCCACATTGGACCTGAGTTGCAGCAACTGCGGGAAGTTTCGATATGCAGTAAAAAACAAAACAAAAAGATGTTAACGATTGAAAATGGCGAAATGTACAGCGCCATCGTCCATGAAGGCTGTAGAGACAAATATGTGTGCAAGGGTATCCAGAAAAGAGAGCCTCGGGCCAAGTCTATGTTCGAACCCATCATGAAATGTCGTATCGTCGTGGAATATATATACTAGTAGTATAAACAATGGGAACCAAATGAAATGGTTTAGTCGTCGTCGCCCCACCACCCGGGCTCGTTCATCATCGGCGCCGAGCCAACAGCGCTCAGTCGCGCCATGCTGCTCAACGTTGTTCGTATTTGCGGTACGGCCGGGAAGGCGTCGGGGGATATAGGGCTATCTGGTCGCGGAATGTCCTCGTCTTCATATTCCAGTTCGCTGTCCTCGGGCACAGGGGCCATGGCACTCGGCGACCGATGGGGGCGCTCCACGCGCTTGCCGTCCGAGATAGACTTTGACGAGGCAGCAGTTGCCTGTGTCAGCATCGTGTCGCTGACGGGTGAGCCTGAGTGCAGGGAGGTTTGTGAGTCCTCGCTTTGCAGCGATGGCAAACCAAGGTAGCCGAATTCCGAAAAGTCAGTCATGTCTGGACTCGGCTCTGCGTCATCTAGATATAGAATGACTTCTTGCTGCTCCGGTTCCTCCCGCTGTAAGCTAGGCTTTTTCAAAATGCCCTTGAGGGGGATTTGACCAAGTGGTGCAGGCGTCAATGACGCATGGCGTATGTCTGACATGCTTTCAGTCTCGGCAATGCTGGACACGGAAAGTTTATCTGTTGTCGCAGTAGACGCCCGACTGCTCATGCTCGCCGACGCAGTGATGGTATTCTCAAAGAAGGATTGTTTTCGAGCGGTAGGTGGCGCTGGGAAGCCAAAATCAAACATGGCATCAGCTACATTAATTTCCGTTTCCAAAATGCTGTCGGTTTCTTCCTCGGCTTCTTCTGTTGCGAGAGCTCCTTCGCTGAATGCTGGCGAATCGTATTTCTGAGCTGATTGATTGGGCATGTCGATAGACGGCTCTTTGCCGTGTTGCTTCTTGTGTCTCAAAGCAGAGAGTAGCATTTCTTCTTGGCGAGTGACAGCCATGTAGCGATTTTGGCTTCCAGGACCGTCAATCGATGATCGAGCCGAGCGGATGTAAAAGTCCACCGAGGTCGGGCTGAGAGGCGGCGTCAATTCCTCTGGCGGCGTTTGTGCTAGAGTAAGGGTTCGTCTTGCTATGGGCGGCAGGCTTGTCGAGGGGGTTGATGTATCGGGGCTGCTCTCATCGCCGTACTCGACCCGCGATGGCCTTCGGCCAGCCAGCATCGTCACTGCGCGCGCTTCTTGAATATAGTTGTTGCTGGGGTGAAGAGCCGAGCCGCTAGAGATATTAGACATTAGTGACGTGCGGCATGATGGCGCGTCGGTGTAGGGCGTGCTCGATCTCGAGTCAATTCCAATGGGAATGGCGGTTTCGGTGCTCATTCTGCTGCTATTCGGGATGGTGATGTAGGTATTAGCAGGCGCAAAGCTTGTTCTCTTGGAGTTTCGCATTGGCCTGTAGTCGGACGCTTGCGAGGGCGCCCTGGAAGATTGTGCACGCGATACCGTACGAGGCGAAACGTTGGCGGTTGACCGGCGACGGTTCGGGCTGGTCGGTAGAGAGCGCGGTAAAGGTGCAGGCACGTCGTCATCCTCCGAATCAGATGATAGCATCAGCATACTCGTCTCTTGAAGATCGGGACGATCAAGACTCCTTGACTGCCTGGTGCTTGTCGTCACCTTGCTTGCTGTGCTGTTGGATCTATCGCGCAACGCCGGGGTCAGGCCCGTCACGAATATAGTTTGTGGTGTTGTCGGCAGGACGTCATGAAGCCATTGCAGATCTTGTCCCATGCCTGGTTCTTCGTGAGCCTCGTCCTCGGCCTCGTCAATAGTCTCGGTGCCACGTTCTTCTTCGTGTTCTTCTGCCTGGGCCTCTTGCCTCATTTGTCGAAGTGTCATCTGCTCGTAGTGATCGTAAAGTGAAGGCACCTCTCTCATTGAGCTTCCGCGACCTCTACCGCCCGTCGTATGGGGGCGCTGCTCCTCTTCAAATGCAGGGGACAGCATGCTATCTTTGGTGTGGCGTTTCTGAATTTTTCGCGGTTTGCCGGTGGGTGTCATCATGGAGGTGGCAGAAGGGGGTCGGCCAAACGAATCGTTTTCATTCACAACAGTGCCATCGGTACGGAGTTGGCCGTGAGACCCTTTGCGGGAGAGGCGAGATGCGCTGCGCAAATTGGAGAAGTCGAGCATGGGGGGCTTCTTTTTCATTTTGGGTCCGGTTGGGCTGCTTTCTATGTCGAGCATTTTGTGGATCTTGGAGGGGAGACCCTTGGCCATGGACGAGGCTGATGTTTGCTGGGTGACGGCCAATGGCTGTTTCGACTGATCGTACCAGGACCTGATGGTTGATGAGGACTGCGTCTTTCGCACGCTGCGGGTCATGTCACTGATGCCGTTGTCGGTATCGCTGTCAAGGCCGGTGGATTCGAGAATGGCGGGTAGCATCTCCGATTCGTATTCGTCCTCTGAGTGTGCAATGGCTACATCATGGTCGGAAATATCGTCTTCTGTGCTGCCATAGCTAGGCGCAGTGCTGTCACCAGTGCCGCCGCTAAATCCGGAGGAGGCGTCGTCCCATGGCTTGGGGGAATCAATACTCATGGGCGTGGAACCGAGAATCTTGTGGGCTTTGCTCATGGGCTCGGCGAGGACCAGCTGCGGCGGCGCTTTCTTGCGGCCCTTGGCGAAGGGAAATCGGGACATCATGGTGAGAGCAGGCGCAATTTGGAGGCGGGGTAGCCGCGCCTGAGTACGCTGGTCTACGCCGACAGGCTGGGTTCACAGGGCGAAGGTTGTGCACAGGTTGAAAAGCATAAGCCGCAGGTTCGTGGTGGTGGTTTATGTCGTCTGAGAAGAGCAGGCGGGAATGCGTCGTCGTTCCTGGGGGAGGGGTCAAGGCTGAATCATCCAGCCCCAAAGCCGTATGAGTGGCGCACGCATGCAAAGTCGCGGTGACGCCAACGCCGTCTGCAGTTGACGCTATGTCGAGTGCGTTAGTGTATATGCAAGAGCGGCACAGACGGCGATGAGCAGAGGAACGGCAGGGCTTGGCGATTTATGAGGGTTGTTGAGGAAAAAGAGGCCAGTGAGATGGGGAGAGACAGGAGAAAGGAAAAGTATGCGATTCAAGCGAAATTCGGAAAAGGGTCAGTAACAAGACCGACGAGTAGAGCAAAAAGTCTCCACCAGCAATTTAGCGTCCAAAGTTGAACATGCGGCCAGCCGATCAGGCGGGTCTGCAAGAGTGGCAGCAATTCGGGAGCAGATGGACAGTGATTGAAGGCCCTGCTAGAGCGGTTTGTTATGCGGTTGTGCACCGTGTGCTATGTATGTGTGCTTATGTGTGTGATTGTGCGTGTGCGTTGTATGTGTGTCGCCAAGATGTCGTTGCAGTCAGAAGTGCGGAGCTTTGGAAAGCCAAAAGAAGAACAGACGAAGGCTCGTTCCGCTGGACGCCCAGCCAGCCATCATCAGACCAGGCAGGCCCTGTCCTTGTCCCTGAATTCTACTCCAGCTCCTTCCCTGTACGCCCCAGTCCCAGCAGCCAATCGTCCGGACCTCGAGCGGATATGACGTGTGGGCCGCCGATCGACGGTCGCAACTTGCAAGAGGAGCGCGCAGGCCGTGTTCTGAGTGTGCGCGAGTCGTCGTAGCAATGACTGGTTCGGGAGGGAAACCAATGGCTTGTCTTTTGCTTTTTGTTTTCCGTTGGCGCTCGTGGGTTCGCCCTGTGTTTATCCTCTTTCTTTGTTCTTGGCTGCACCTGTCTGACCTGCATCCCGTCCAATATACACACACAGATGTTAGACTTGCAGCGAAGACGACATGGACGCCAGACTACTGGCCAGCAACAAGCCCGGCCCAGCCCACACGAGCATTGTCCTTTTTGCCGTGTCGAACAATGACCCGGACCAGCCACCGGCCCAAAGCACAGGTCGTTAAAAACTGGGGCGAGCCGTTCTTGGGGTGAAGAGGTGAGGGGCCGCGAAGAACAAAAAAGCGGCGGCGGAGGCTGTGGCGCTGGGAAATGACGGCGTTGGGAGAGCGCTAGTGAGAGCCGGCGTCGTTCTTTTTCTTATTAGCTCGTCTTATTTTAAGGCGCAATGGTCCCTGGAACTCCTGGAGAGCCCCGTCGTCCAGCACCGTACGAGCGAGAAGCAGTCGGGTTCATTTGGAGCCAGAGCAGGGACAAATCCCGGGCGGCCATTTGCGCGGGCGGCGCATGGAATCTTGTTTTTTTGGCTTTGGCGGTGCAGCAAGGGGTAAATTGCGGCCATCGCTGTGATGATGCGGGAAGAGAAAATGTTTATGTGGAGGAAGGAAAGGAGAAGTTTGCGTTTGTATTTGCATTTGCTTTGACGGGCCGTTGGGCTGCCAGCTGCCGCTGATTTGCATATTGCAGATGTACAGGGCCCAGCAGTGCTATAATGCCGCGTCGGAGCCGCTGTAGATTATGCGTTTGGTGGCTTTTGCCGATCCAAACGGGGCCTAATCGCAAAGAAGCAGGCACTTATTATTACCTGAAAGACCATCAAGAGCCACCGTTTGCGCGTGATAACTAGGTCTGCTTTCCGATATTTGCCCTCTGCGGCTTCTGCTTGATTGCAGGCCTGCATGCACACGACGGGCACAACTCTGTAGCCAAGATATCCAACGTGGCCCGTCGGGAAGCAGCTTGGCAAAAGAAAACAATTATTATTTCTTGTCGACTGATGACAAGGTTCACCTGCATGCATAATCCCTGGCAATAATATCACCAAAGCCGCTTATACCGAAAGCCTCTTGCAAGAACCGGATATTAAAATGACGTGTGGGGGAAGCCACCTTCAGGCTTCGGCATAGCAATATTAATTAATATAGATGAGCCGCGCAAAGAAACGAAATACGATGACAGTTACCAGGCAGTTTCCCAAAAAGGCATTCTTTGCTGCCCAACGCACGTCAGCACGTAAAGAAACCAGGGACCGCTGCAACCTCCGTACCCCTGACAGCCAGGTTACAGTCTCCTTTGAGTCTTTCATACACGCAGCCAGAACAAGTTTTCCGTCCACGAAAAGAAACAAACAATGCAAATCATAACTCGTTTACTATTACAACAAATCGTTAGAGTAAAACAAATTCTCACTTAATTATTTTATCAACAATTGATTCATCAACATGGAAATGAAACCAAAAGAAACTTTTTCTCGATAGATTGACTCAGTTTCAGGTTCGTCGCTGGGGCCCGCCCCTTTTTTCGCCCGTATAACATCGTCACCAGTGACCACGGGACGGAGAACCTTGTCAATCTGCAAGGTACAGATTACAGCTTTTTATTATCCCTGCGAGATCCCTGGAATTTCTCTTGCTGGTAATCTGTGGCTTGGCCAGCTCTGGCCGCTCCCGACGGAGCCGAGTTTTTGACCCGGCAGCGGCGCGGGCGCTCGAAAAGGGAAGACATCTAGAACGAGCATTTTCTTGGCAAGCTTTTGTGTGATCCTGTCTGACGCTTTCGTTCAAATTGCATCCTGAGGGGCCGTACTTGCACAACTTCCTTCCTTCCTTGCAATTGCATCGGCTAGTGCCGGACGTCAGGATAATGAGACCGCGACCTCCACTCGCAACGTTGGACGGGTGGACAGGTGGAAACGAACCCTCATTTCGAGGTCCATCCATATTTGACTGTCAGTGCATGTCGTTGGTTTCTGGCCGATGTCTCAGTGTCATTATTCACACTTCGCGTTATTTTCAAATTTTAAAGAAAAAAGACTTTGGTCGGTCCCGGACTAATTCCTGTTCTCTTGAAGACGTGCCATAGCGTTGATCGTTCGCTTGCCGTTGGTCCTGGACTCAAGCGAATGTATCATTATACACGCATCGCGATATATTTAAACTTAAAAGGAGAAGCCATTGGCCAATTCTAGGCCAGTTCTTAGCCTGCTCGCAGTCTCGTAAAGCCGTGCGTGATTTCTCATCATCATAATCGTCGTCATCTCAAAGGCACGCAATCTCTTTTGATCGCGCACTCGCCGTCGGCGCAGGTCGTATGCCGTTCTTGGCCCACCACGTCCTAACCCGTCTCTGCTCTCGTGAGTTGCGGTGCAAGCACGCCTGCACATCGCAGACGCGAAACACAATCGGCCGACCAGCGCCGCTCACGCGCATCCCCGGCAGCTGCCCGCGCGAAAACGCTTGCAGCCACGCCAGCACGGGCGCGTGACCGTATGACGTCGCCGAGAGGACGTCCACGTCCGTCACCCAGAAGGCCGCGTCGCCCTTTGCCTCGCGCCAGGCCTCGAGCACGCCGACGTGCCCGTTCTGACAGGCCGTGTTGACCACGTCGTGCTCATAGGCCACGGCGACCCGGGACGTGTGCCACCAGCGCAGCACGTCGGCGCGCCCGAGCTGCGCCGCCCAGAGCAGTGCACGGCCGGGTCGCAGCACGACGGCCTCGTCCTGCAGGGCCGCCTCCTGCCACCATTGGAGGACGGCGACGTGCCCGTTGGCGCTGGCCTGCTCCAGCGCCGTCTCCGTGTAGCGCAGCGGCAGCCCGGACTGCCGCCACCACCAGTCGAGCATGTCGACGTGGCCGTACCGCGATGCGCCGTCGACTGCTTCAGCGTCGTACATGTGCCGGTCCGCGAACCATTTGCTGTGCTTCCAGTACTGGAGCATCTTCGTGGATGGGAAGAATGACGAGACTTTAGTGGGAATCGTGGTGCCGTCCAAAGCCATGAATAGTTCGGGCTTGTTGGACTCGATGTACTCGAGCGCTTCTGAATGTCCGAACCTGAGGAGAACTTTGATAAACAGGGCGGATAAGTGGCTGTAGTCTGGTGGTGCTTTGGAAAGTAGGCTGCATAACATTGAACTGCTGCCAGTCAAGGCAGCTTTTTCCAGTTCGTGTTCGTAGACGCGAATGTGATCATGTTCATCTTTAGGGTGCAGCGTCCATGCATGAGGTGTCGGCAGTGACGTGTAGATGCCAAGAGCTTGTGCCAGCTCCCAGTCATTGGAATGTTCAAGAATCAATGTCCAAATTTCCGGGGGCAATTTTGGGCAGTTCGCTCCTACTTTAAAACGCATCGTAGTATTTGGCATGATGATTCCGATGTCGCGACCAAGCCCCAACAGATCGGCTCGATGCTGAATGATTCGCAATACCTGTGGGAAAGAATTCCAGCTCGGTACGCGCCTAGCCTTGAAACGCCCTTCATAGCGCCATAGGATCGGTTCCAGGATTTGCACCAACTTGGGGCCGCGATGAAGCGCATCTAAATGTTCCTTGGTGGTCGAATTAGACCACATGGGTGTGCTCATGCCCGGCACCAGCACGATACTCTTCTGCGGACTCCAGCCTCGCAGCACTTCACCAATCATGGTATCCGATATTCCTGCCACCATCTTGGCGATGCCGTCTGCGTCCAGCGGCAGGCATATAAGCAGGTTGGCCCATTCCACCAGGTCAAACGCCTGCTGGCGATGAAATTCGACGTCCTCGGGTCGATCCGGGTGGCCAACGGCGAAGCTCATATTTTGCATGGCGATGATGGTCTGCGTCATGCGCGGGACGACGTCATCCGCTATGGCGCGCATTTCAATATCCGGGCTCTTGGACAGGCGGACGATGAGCGCATGCGCCCAGGACGTCTCGCGCTGGCCATTGGCGACGATGAGCAGGCGCAGCTTCGGCCGCACGGTCTGCTCATCGAACAGCACGGAGCGGGACGGAAGCGGGAGATCCAGGCTCGACGAGTCAGAATCTGAATCCATGATGCGCTATGTGTCCGTCACCCGATGCTGCATGGCTCCGAAGCGTTATGGGCGGTGGATGGCGTCGCAGTAATGAGTAATCGAGAGGCCCGACGGCGGCAGCTTAGGTTTCCACGATGACATCCGAGACATGCAGGGTTCAGCCGTCACATATCGGCACACGAGCATTCAAAGTATCCGAATAAACGAATGTCGGATATTTTGGGAGCCCGGAAGATGATGCTGTCAAGGATCTGGTTTGGACATGACGGAAAGCGGTGTTGGTAGTGGCTCCCAACGGGTGTTACATGGAGCGTGGAGGCTGAAGGCTTGGTTGGAGACAGCCACGGATGACAAGCAGCGCCATTATTGGCCGCCGTGTCTCGATCTATGCGGGATTGGTTACGCGGCAGCAAGGCGATCTCGCCGTGATTCAATCATAATTAACAGCGCATTTGTAGCTATTTGATATTTTTGTTAGTAAATCATAGCTTCATCGGCAGATGAGGTCGAGCAGGTACAGATCCGGCACGTGACTCCACAGTGAGAGCACTGTTCCGGCTTCGCTGGAGCAGCCACTGAAGCGGTGCATCCAGCCACTGTAGACGAGAGTCGCCGGCTGCGTGCGGCGCGCTGGGTCCCCGGCCCGCCACGGATGGGCAAAACTCTGACTCTTTACGTACGCTGCTTCTGAATAATTTTATATCGCCACGCATCCTCATCAATTCGACCCGTTCACGAGGCTATTCTATCTTGCATCTGTGCGCTTGTTTATACTTGAGCCGATACTTTTGCTCCTTGGCTTGCATTAGCATACTGTTTCATTCTGGTTACGTTACCGAGCCGTGACGTGAAAAAAAAAATCCCTGCGCGCGCCCCGCCAGACCGAGGAACTGAGAGAGAAAAAAAAAGAGAGACGGACCATCTCAAAAGCAATACCGAGATCATGCTTGACCAAATGGCCAACGAGATTAAGCTTATTTCGGGTAGCTCCCATCCTGAGCTCAGTGCCAAGGTGGCCAATCGGTATGTCCTTTTTTCGTGACGTCTTGTTGATGCATCGATTGCAGCACAACAGTGCGATGAGCAAGCACATGCAATTCCAGCAACGGCCTTCTAGCCTCATTGTCTTGCTCATCAAGGAAACACGCACTCACACGCGCGGACTCGTTTGAAAATGAAGGAAAAAGAAACTGGTTCGCTAACATGGTATATTCTGCAGCCTTGGCATTGACATTGCCAACACAATGAGTCTCAACTACTCCAACCAAGAGACGAGCGTGTCCATTGGTGAGTCGGTGCGAGATGAGGACGTCTTCATCCTGCAGTCCACCGCCCCCGGCGATGTCAACGACGGCCTCATGGAGCTGCTCATCATGATTCACGCCTGCCGCACCGCCTCGGCGCGTCGCATCACCGCCGTCATCCCCAACTTTCCCTACGCGCGCCAGGACAAGAAGGACAAGTCGCGCGCGCCCATCAGCGCCAAGCTCATTGCCAACATGCTGCAGGTTTCCGGATGCGTACGCTCAGTCTTTTGCCCCTTCTCTTCTTTCTTCTTGAACTAACAATTTCTCAGAACCACGTCATCACCATGGACCTGCACGCCTCTCAGATTCAGGGCTTCTTCAACGTCCCCGTGGACAACCTGTACGCCGAGCCCTCGGTGCTGCGCTGGATCAGCGAGAACCTGCAGGTCGACAACTGCGTCATCGTGTCCCCCGACGCGGGCGGCGCGAAGCGCGCCACCTCCATCGCGGATCGCCTCAACACGGCCTTTGCCCTGATTCACAAGGAGCGCCCGCGTCCCAACGTCGTCGGCCGCATGGTCCTCGTCGGTGACGTGCAGGACAAGACGGCCATTCTCGTCGACGACATGGCCGACACTTGCGGAACTGTACGTTGTATTTTTGGAAAAGCAAGTATGCAATTGCTTAGCTAACATTTTGTGTAGCTTGCCAAGGCCGCGGCCACGCTCAACGAGCACGGCGCCAAGGAGGTCTATGCCATTGTCACCCACGGCATTCTGAGCGGCAAGGCCATTGAGATTATCAACCAGTCTTGCCTGGCCGGTGTCGTTGTGACTAACAGTAAGTTATCCTCGTATTCGTTCTCTGACTGATCAATGCTAACCTGTCACAGCTGTTCCTCGTAAGTAACCGAGTAGGTGCGCATAGCTGGCTTATACTAACATACTTTAGTTGGCGACAAGGCTGAGCGCTGCTCTAAGCTCAAGGTCATTGACGTCTCTGGCACTCTCGCCGAGGTACGTTGCCCGAGTCCTCTCCGCAGACCACTGCTAACTGTTGCAGGCCATCCGCCGAACTCACAACGGCGAGTCCGTCTCTTACCTGTTCAACAACGCCCCGGTTTAGACGTCTTTTTTGGATAACCACTTTTCTTTAAACTCGGAGTTGATGGTATGTTACAAGGATCTGGTGGGCGTATACCTTTGGGGACCATTCTAACCACACTGCCAGGGTTTTCTTTTATGCCATTTTTTATCACTATACAACAGCGGTTACGATTCAGCCATTGCCACCTTTCAAGAAATTTACATCTGGGACCTGGCTGTAACCCGGAACAAAAAAAAACTTATACACCAGCGCAAAAGGAAAAAAATATTTTTTTTGGTAGGAAGCGCGAGTGGGCGAGCAGCAGATTGGGTTTTCGCACTCGTTTTTTTTTTTTGCGAATCTTGTTTCTGGGGCAAAGTGTGAGATGCGTATGGCACGGCATGATACAGATGCTAGAACGCGTATTATTCGTACACGATACTTTGCTATGCTTCCTTTGTTTGCGCTTTTTCAGTAAATTTTGTTTTGGGGAAATAATATAGAAGTGAGGACCCCCGTGTCCCTCGTGTACATTCTTTTCGTTAGATGGGGCCATGATTTTATATATATACAGGGCATGCATGTCCAAGTGTTGGCGTGCGGATGGGCGGGCAGTCATGCAAGATGATTTATACAGTTGGACTAGACGGTCTCACGACCACGGCTGGGAAAAAATTTACAACGTTTACGATATGCGTGCGTGTCTCATCGCTGTGGTGACACTAGGTCAGCTTAACCTATACGATACCTTCATTGGGAGGCTGGCTGCGTGCCAATATTTACACAGCGCAGCAAGTGTGTCACGACGCGCCTCGGTTTATGGAAACCAAAGAGAGCGGCATGAATAATTTTGCGAATCTCGCTCGGCCGTAGAGTGTGCACAGCGATTGGGTATACTGTGCTGCACTCGGCACTGCCAAGTTGTCATCTCACGCTGCATCCCGCAGCAGGCTACGGTCTCGATCATTCCCTCGAGATCCTCCGCCATCGGAGCCATGCCTTACTGTATTCGCAACAAAAAAACAAAAAGTCGTGTAGCAAAGCGCCGTGTCGGAGGCCGGGTCATGTGGCCGTGGCCGTATGTGGCATGTCTGACAACCATGTATCCGGGCCAGACTGTTACCACGACGAGCGAGGAGAGAGCGAGGGCGGACTGGGCTGGGCGTGGCGGGCGCTGGGTGTGGTGGTGGTTGCAACCCACGCCCATTCCGCGTGACAACCTTGTTCTCACCTCCTACGTCTTCGACACGCAGCCCAGGCGGGCAAACAGGTTCCTGCAGGTCAGCACCGGGGCTTCTGCCACTGACGCACAGGGTACGGGTAGCTGCGGGCGACTTCCTTTTCACTTTCTAGCAAGGTTCCTTCGTAACAATGTATACGTCTATGCTATGACCTGCGCCCAGGCTCGTCATGTCTCTCACTCAGCCCAGGATCTGGTTTTTCCCATCTGAGATGCGGCGGGTTCCGAAGAGGTATTTGGTATTCCCTGTGAAGGAAGCGTGCTTTACGCAATTGCCCCCGAAACATCTTCTTGTTTCCGATTCTAGTACTATTGTTGTTGTCATGTATTGAGCCGCCTCCTCGTCACCGGCAATTGAACAGCGTTTCCCAAATTTCTCTTTTCTACTGCTAGTTTCGTCCGGGCACGGCAGGCTGAGAGGGCGAGACTAAACTCTGCCCCACCATCGTCAGTGTGGAGAAAAGAGGCGGACAAAGTATTTCTGAAGAAAAAATCAAAACACCAAGTCATTCAGTCATGATCCATGGCAAGGAGGACAATTGCCCACCATCAGACGCCCGTATATCGTCTCGCCCGCCCTTCTCCAAAACTGTACCATAGAAATCGACCAAAAGTAGCCTATCTTTGGCAACCGAGTTTCGCATTTACTTTAAGATTCCAAGCGCCAAAAACAACCGCCATTCAGCGGAATAACGACGTCCATGGCGAGGTTGGTTGGTTGACCGGTTTCGCGGCCATCTTGATGGCATTTTGAAGGGATTGGCTCAGAGGAGGCCACTTGGTTCGGCGTGAGAGAGAGAGAGGCTGGCGGGCTGCGCACGGAGTAAGGTGCATACAGTGCGCCCACTGTGGGGGCCGTGGCCGGAGTAGTGTTCCGTCACCGACCGCGCCATGTATGTAGGGCATGGCCTGGTCCGCGCTGCCACGAGAGGGTGAAATTGTTAATTGTTTGAGTGCACTTATTTGTCCGTCAAGATAATTTTGCCATTTTTAAAATGCTTCAGCAAAAATTGCTGGCCGTGTTGCGAGGCATTCTCTCTTACACAGTGCGACTCCCCGTCCGGGGTATCCTTCAACGGCGCCTCCGTGGTCCGGCTACCGGGGCGCTTCCACTGCCCATTTTTGCTGCCTATTTTCGATTCCGCCGCCGAGCCTGCTAGTCTGCATTCTATTCCTAGTCCTTTTTCATTACATGTTACCATTCCCCCCTCCAATTGCTGCTTCGACCTCTCCCTACTCCAGCCAACTATCAATGCCACGAGGACCACTTCCTAACACTTCCGCCCCCGCTACTAACCGGCCAAGCGAGCTTCGTCCTAGTTTCAAAACAGCAAGTACATACCAATTACGCCGCCATCTCCAGAATTGTTTTTGCGATGGGGCCCTAGATCCGCTCTCTTACAGGTCAGCAGGGGTAGTGTGTGTGTGAGCGGCACACGGCCGACGGCAAACCGTACGTCGTCTCTTCCCACTTGTCGTTCCCCAGGTACCGCGGGGCGGTTCCAGCTTAGTACAAGTACTTGAAGGTTGCCTTCCTCACCTCCGTCCAACTACCGTAAACCTTTTTTCCTACACAATACACAATCCTCATTCTTGACTTATTTCCCGGTCCTCACCAATTCTACCATATTACAACACACATCTATAAACCACCATCGCCATCATCTTCGCATCACCAAGGGCTACACTACAGTAACCCTTCCGTAAACACACCCTATCACACCAACATCCACACACGTCGCCATGGCCGCCGAAGCATCCTCCCAGGCCCAGGCTGGCCCTTCCAAGTCCGCTCCCCTCCAGCAAGAGGGCCCTGCCCGCTACTGGGCTCGCGACGGCTTCTTCCTCACCACCGACAAGACCTTTCTCGATCCCTTTGTCGTAAACGAAATCTTCGACACCGACCTCATGTGGTGGAACGACCCCCTCGACATTGACCAGATGCGCAAGATGCTCTCCAACTGCATGACGCTCGCCATTTACTCTGTCCCCGACACGGCAGCCGAGATGAAGAGTAAGACTCCCTCCCTTCCCCTGCATTCCATTCTCCTCCCCAGACTGCCCGCATGATGTGTTTGTGTGTCTGTGTGTTTTGTGCGACCAGTCGACTAACAAAAGATCGTCAGGCAACGGTGGCCTCCCTCGTGAAACCTCGGGTCCCAACTGCAAGCTCGCCGGCCTCTGCCGCGTCGTGACCGACTACGTCACTTTTGCCTACCTCACCGACGTCTTCATCCTCGAGGACTACCAGCGCCGCGGTCTCGCCTCGTGGATGATGCGTGGTCTCAAGGAGGTTGTCGACGGCTGGCCCAACCTGCGCGGCCTCGTCCTCATGACCCACGACTCGGCCGCCGCCCGCATGTACCAGCGTGAGCTCGGCGCCCTGGGCTTCGACGAGGGCCCCTCGGCCGGCCTTGTCGTGCTCGAGATGCCCGGCAACGGTGTCAAGGACGTCCCCGAGGACCACTAAGCGTCTAATTCTGCTACGGCATTTTTATGAGTTCATGTCTTTCTTCGCCTGAATTTCCTCGCCAGGATTGTTTCCTCGGCGGCCGTCTACGAAAGAGTAGTCGCCATCATTTCAACTCTGGATCTCGAATATGGTAGTGTACCTCGAATCCGGGCTTGACCAAGCACATTCACATTTCATTTCACATTTACGTCGTCATTGGCTTGCTCCTTATTTGGTCTGGAATAGACTTGGGAAATATTTCATAGTGTTTTTGGTGTTTTTTAATGGTTTTTGAATCGAAAGGCTCGCTCTCGATTTCAAGACACCACCTGCTAAGCAAAAATAAAAAGCAGGGGTCCTTTTGGGTATTATGCTGGGTTTCTATTCTATCATGCATCAATTCTTTCGTGCTTTTCTTCCTTTATTTAGCGGCCTTGGACTGGGCAGCTCGCATCTCAATCGCTCGCTTATACGGCGGCGCAATCGGCGGCTGCACCGGATCCAGGGAGACGTGGTCTTCAGGCAGCGTATAGGAAGCGTCCGAGTCAAACGCGGACAGGTCGCCGCACGCAATAAACGGAGCAATCCACCTCTTACTCGGATCCGTCGTCGACGTCTGCAGCATATCGTGATCCCCTTCCTCGTCATCGTAGACTTTCCTCTCCTCCACCACGTCGTAGTCGAAGCCATGCCCGCAACCGCCCACGACGGTATCCCACGTCCCCCGCGTCGCGTCCTGCATCGTGCTCTCCGCCACCATGGGCATCTGCCGCTGGCGGTCCTCCACCATGGTGTTCAGCCGCTCCCCGACGCCGAGCGGCTCCTCCAGGCTCGCGCGGAACCCCGGCGGCGGCCGAAAGTTGACGCACACGATAAAGGCCTCGACGCTGCTCGCGCGGCTGCTCCGCGGCTTGGCGACGATGACCTTTTCGAAGAAGATTTTGAGCTGCGCGTACAGCACGTCGACGTTGCGGCCGCGGAAAATCTTGGCCACAAACTTGCCGCCGGGCTTGAGCACGCACAGCGCGAGGTTCAGCGCCGCAAACAGCAGCTGCGACTGCACGTAGATGTCCAGGTCGTGCAGGCCCGTCACGTCGGGCGCGCCGTCGCTCAGCACCAGGTCGACCGGGTTCGCTGCCTTGTCGCTGTCGTTGTTGTTGTGCTCGGGGTCCAGCGCCGACAGCAGCAGCGGGACGGTGGCCGGGTGGGTAATGTCGGCGCGCAGCGTCGTGATGCCCGCCAGCGGGGAGATGGGCTGCAGGTCGATGGACACAATCTTGACGTCGTCGCGGGGCTTGGAGGCGGCGTGCTGCGCGGCGAGGTTGCGCGCTAGTTCTTCGCGGGCGTCGTCTTCGTGGCCGGTCGGGATGACGCCGAGCATCTGCTGCCGCAGACGGGCCTCGCGGTCCTGCCAGGCTGCGCGGCCAAACTTCTCGCCCTTGATGAGCACACGCGACAGCACCTGTGACCAGGATCCGGGCGCGGCGCAGAGGTCGACGACGCGGGATACGTTGGCGAAGAGATCGAATTCTGCATATTTCAAAAAATTCAAGAGTTAGTTGCCTGGCTCTCAATGGGTCGGCGTAGATTGACGGCGGGGGGTGTGATGGGAGTGTGTGACTGTACCCTCGTCGAGCTGCAGCAGCTTAAAGGCGCTGCGGGCGCGCCAGCCTTGCTCTTTTGCTAGGCGGTAGTACGCATCGCGTTTGTCCTTGGACGACTTGCCCATGGTTGTGGCGAGGTCGGGTGCTGGGGAATTGGGAGTCGAGATGGCGGTGGTCTGGAAACGCCGTCAAGATTTTTTTTCCTGGCGATGCCCCGCGATGGACGAACCCCACGTTGGTGACGCAGCGGGTAAGAGTGGGCAGCTGTACAAGCGACCGAATACTGCGCAACCGGTGTAAAAGACATTTTATGAATATTCAAAGGAATCTGCCGTTATTTAAACTCGTTAAATATTTATTAGAATTTATTAATCAATCTTTTATCGCGCCCAGCTGCTCAATCTGAAGAGGCTACACACGCGGCTTTGTCCGTCAGAGACTCTTTATATCGAGGAAGCTGAGAGACATCCGTAGCTTATTAGTGATTCGATCATTTCACGTTGAAATTAACTATATACATGTTTCGCTGCGAAGCAACTGTGACTCTTAGCAACTCTGCTTCGGCATCTTGTAACCGCCAATTTGCTCCCAGATCGGGTTCCAGAACTCGCACTCATCAAAATCAATCCTCTCAATCGGCGTGCCAACATCCATATGCGGGCCCTTCCGCTCACACACATCATACTCGGGCCACTTTTGCATACACGACGACGGGTTGCCCTTTCTCGCCATGCTCGTCCACGCCTTGACCATCATCCTGCTTATGCGGTGCTCGTTCGCCGTGTAGTTGCACGTGCCCGTGCCCCACGGCTGGTTGTCCATGTTAGCAAACACAAACGGCACGTCCGACGTGTGCGTCGGCCCGGAGAGGTGGCGGCTGTAGGCGTCCGGAATGGCCGCGCCGCCGACGTTGATCCACGGGCACGACGGCGTGAGGCTGAAGCGATACCCGTACGCGGGTACGCCGTGGTTGCGCGCGGCCTGGAGCGCCTTTTGCGTCGGGCACGTAAAGGACACGGTCGTGGACAGGTGCGCCATACCGCGGATCACGGCTTCCGACTCGGTCCACTCGGAGGTGTGGAAGCGCGAAAAGGGATACTTGGCGTGGATGGCATCGGCGAAGGGGCCCCAGTAGTTGATATAGTCGGTGTAGTTTTTCTCGGTCAGCTTGTCGATTGCGCCGATTGCTTGAAAGTACGGCACAATGAAGAAATTGCTCTCTCCGTCCGCTGTAACAAGAATTAGCGATTGTGTTGTTTCAATAGTGGCCTGAGGGATTGTGCTTACTGGAACCGGCGACGATTGGAACTAACGGACCCGTCTTCAAGGGCTCCTCCTTGATAAATTCGCCATCTATGATCGGGCCGTTGATATTTGTGGTGTTGGGCCATTGCACATGATGGATGCGGCTCAGGAGCGTATTCGTCCGGAAAGCTGGCGTCTTGGGGAAAGCAGCGACGAGCTCCTGTGCAGTCTTAGACTGGAGACATTTAATCTGCATCAGAGTATTAGCATCGCAAGTCGGGTCCAGTCGCTTCATCGACATTTCAACTCACATCGGTTGTTGCGCAGCCGAGAACACCAACGTAGCTGGCCGCAATACTCTGGGCCTCCTCGAACGCGCCACTCTCCGAGCCACCACCTGACTGCAGTACCGCGCCAGCCAAGAGCTTCTTGGCCTGCGGCAGCGCCGAGATGACAAATCCATTATCCGCGCCTGCGCTCTGGCCAAAGTAGACAACTTGGCGCTTGTCGCCGCCGAAGCCGTCAATGTTGGCCTGCACCCACTCCAGCGCCGCAACGTGGTCCTTGAGCGCCATGTTGCCCTTGATGCCGGCCGAGGCGAGTCCCATGAATCCGAGTGGTCCGAGACGGTAGTTGAAGGTCACGACGATGGCGTCGGTCGCGAGGTGGCAGGCGTTGTACATGCCGTAGGCAAGGTCGCCGAAAAGGTTGGAGCCGCCGTAGGACCAGACCTTGACGGGCCATGGCTTGTTGTGTCTGTTGGGCTTGGCGGGAACATAGACGTCGACGTACAGACTGGAATTGGCAGTTCATGTTAATTGTCGCTCTCTGCAGCAGTTCATATTTTTTTCGGAGATTTTTTGTCACGTACCAGTCTTCAGAAGGAGGCGCTCCAGTAGCAGAGCCGTCAAACTGTATGCAGGCAGATGGCGGTGTCGTCGCATTCAGGTGACCGCCTGGGTAGCTACCCTCGAACGGCTGTGGCGCCATGAAGCGCAGCTCGTTCACGGGCGGCTTCGCATACGGGATGCCCTGGAAGAGCTTGACACCGGTGTCGGCGCAGTAACCTCCCGAGACGGTGCCGGCGTGCAGCTTCACTTCTGGCAGCGCAGCGGCCGCGCCGCCAAGGGCGAAAATCGCCGCCGATAGCGAAATGGAGCTTCTGCCGACCATATTGTGTGAAATTTGAATAAAAATAAAGAAAGCCTCTGAATACAACAGAGTCGGAATGGGTGGGGAAGCAGGACGACCAAGGTGGTAGGGACGATCTGCCCAGGATGGTCTATCTATATATCATATTCCCAGGGCAAGCATCACATCGTCTATTTATTCGCATTAGCCCAGCGGGCTCAGGCTCGCGGTCCATGACACAATTCGTTGCGGACCGCAGTGGCTAAACTTCCTAAACGAGTGTTAAGAGAGCAGGGCTAACAAACGAGGTTGCATTGCAAACGACCGGGCCCACGTTACAAGGCCTGGTTCTCTATGTTGAATGCTGCCTTTCGCTGCCTTGTTAAACAGCTTATTAGCATTTCCCCGACTTTCCCTGCTCGCGCTGGCCTGTGTGTGCCTGTCGTTCAATTTGCTAGCGCCGGCGTAGCTTTGCATGGTCCCGCTCGTCTACTACGGCCCACGGGCACTAATAAATAGCTTTACGATCGGTAACAGTTTCGGGGGCCCTGCGCAGTGGGTGCTTATGAAGAACTGCTGGCGGTATATAGCCTTGTCGTTCCCAAAGGAGAAGAATATGCGAATTTGATGTTGTGCCCGACGATTCAAGGTAAAGACAGAGCCGATCGAGTTGCGAGCGCGCTGGTGCTGGCTCTGCTTGGAGCTGACTGGAGAGTTTCTAGCTTGGTAGCCAATCCACTTGGGCACCCTGCTCCAAACCGTACCGTCGCCGCCACTTGGGGTAGAGCTGGTGCCGTGACTTCCGGGCGCGCGAAGCTCCTGCCAGCGTCATGAGGAGAAAAAACGGCACACAACTGGCCGAGAGCATGGTGCAGATCCAAAGCTTGCGCCCGCCATGTTGCCAGCCATACAGCCAGAACTAACAAACTAGTTTGCCCTGTGGCAGTGGCACTAGTCAAGTAAATCTGCCGAGGCTACGCCCCATCGCGAGCCTGATGAGCAGCCCAATCCGATCACCTGAATGCCAACACTTTTTGTCATGATATTGTGATGCAAAAGCATCTACATGCATGACGGTATGCATTTGACGGTTCATCGATCGAAAGAGTAAGACGCCAATCGTCCCAACTTCGATATTCCCGCGCTGTACCCAGTCCGCTGTCATACTCTTATATTGTTAGCGTGTGGTGAATACCGTCTACTGCAGGCAAGGCCAACCCGCCAACTCTGAATTCCGTGCGGCAAACCCGTTCCCCGTCACGAATGGTTGCCGCTGCGCCTTCAACTAACTTGATTTGTCAACAAATCCAATAATTGTGACAAGTGGAATCTATTGCTGTAGCGTGTTTTGGGACGTTACATGGACTTCAATATTGCCCCTCACGAGCACCAAGGCCAACTCGTCATCGCAATCCGGGTTGCCAACCGTGAGGGGAACTGGTGCTCGCGTGCTCAGGTGCCACAAAGAGATGCTTGCCGGGGACAAAAACACGACTGCATACGTCACAAAATAGCACAGTAATAGCTTGCCAATATACCTCAACCCGTAGTATCAAATGGTATCGTAGTTATGTTCCATGCTGTTGTGATATACTCTACACTTCTATGTATGCTCTAAATAGTCCCCAGCTCTCCTCCTATTACGTCCAGCGCTTCTCTCAATAATTCCAGTACCTTCTCATCTCCTCCAACCATCAACCCCTTGACCAGAAGCGGATATAGTCGTAGAAGGTGCTTTCTACTCTTGCTGTGCGCGCCCTTGAGAGCTGGGATGGACTCGGACTCGCTGTGCAGTTCCACGAGTTTTCGCAGCGTCCACAGCAATTCGTTTCGTTGGCTGAGCGGCTGTGGCATTTTTCCTCGGAGCGGTTGGTCCGCCACATACGCTCGCAATGTGAGGGCGCATCGCAGGATGAAGAATGGCGCGACGGAAGAAGCGATACGGGCTCGCATAGGCAATTGAGACGTGTCGTCCTTTGGTGCGCTTTTCTTCTTTTGCTTTGTTTTGGGTGGCTGGTCCGTTTCCTCTTGAGTAACGAGGGCAAAAAGCTCATCAAACGCGACATAGGCAATCTTGGTCCTCCGTGTGGGAGCGACGAATATGGTTCGGCCAGTTCTTGTCTCATACAGAGCAGACAGTCCGTTCTCGCTTTCTCCGTTGATAATGTCAAAATCGGTATCCGTAGGAGCATGAATAATCGATGTCTTGAATAGGCTGGAAGCAAGCGACTTTCTTGCTTTATCAGGCACGTCCTCCGCCCCCAGGTCTGGTATTATCATATCTCGCAGTGTATTGAAAGATGCAATGTCAAACTCCTCATCCGCCCCGAAATCGGTACTCTCAGTAGCATCGCTGCAGTCGGCACTAAGGATGCTATCGCTAAGGCTGGCAATGTTGAACCAAACATGCTGGGCAGTCTCCTTGGAGACCTTGAGGCTCTTGAGCTGTGGCAGCGTAACATCCAAAACAGCGATGGCTGACACAGTGGCCACTCTCCAGGGCTGAACAGCCTTAGTCGTCAGCGGGAAGCTATACTTTAATGCAATCGGTTTGCAAATAGCGGCCAGGGCTGTTGCCAGCGATCCACTTGTGTAAATATCCTCATCCGCTGCATGCTTCAAGGCCACTGCTTCCAAGAAGGATATGCTTGCTCTGGATAGTGCGACAAACGTGCGTCTTGGTTTCTTCTCGCGGCTCAGTTCTTGTTCGAATGCCAAGGTTGCAAGCTTGGAGACATGGGAAAGCATCGCTGAGGGAATTCCGGATACGTCAGTCCGAATCATTTTGACCGCTTCCATTATTTTGGATTGAAGCTGTGTCAAGTTGTCCAGGTCAGATGCAAAAGAACCAAATGAAGCTTCCACAGCGGATACTTGGAGTAGGTTCAGTATTCTCTCGACTCGCTTCACGGTGAGCTTCTCCTGTATCAACTGATATAACTCTGTCAGAGCGCCGATATATGCAATCAAGCAGGGTTGGTTGTCTTCGGCCTTCTCCTCGTTCATCTCAGCAGCCGGCACTTCTCTTGCCCACAAGTCCCATGCAAGATCAACGGCGTCTGTGTCGAGTTTCGTCTTCTCGTCCTCATTCGCCTGTTTCAATATGTGGCTCAGAGCTTTGAAAGCTGCAGTGTTAATGGCAAGAACTTTGAAATCCAACAATTTTGCGACATGGCTGAGGAGCTCCTTCCAGAGCTCATTAAATGATGAATGCGTCGTCAGAATATCCAGGTAGTTGGCCAGAAGAGTAGAAACTCCATTGAGAACAACGACGGAGGTATCATGCCACTCGTTGCGACAATTATCGGATTCATCCTCTCCATCTGTCGACTCCAGTTCATTTTGGAGAGAGGACAGAAGTCGGAATAGAACAGATTTGATGCACATGGACCATGCCTCGGGGGTGAGGCGGTCGCCATAAGCATCAAAGATGCGAAGCAGTGTCTGGATGGCACTGTTGCGAAGTTCAAGCCTAGTATCGGAACTGACGGCCGTCAAACGTTGCAGTAAAAGAAGCCAAAGCGCAGCTGAAGAGTTTTTGTCTTCGCTATTGGCAAGCTTCGCCAAGCTGGCGGAATCAATGTCTTTCATCAGCTCTTCCGTGATCTCGAGCGACTTTGATCGGCCTGACAAGAAATCTGATAATATCCAGAAAAATGTAACCGTCTAATTCAATGTTAGCCCAGCGCCAATTATTCCACCGTGTATCATAGCTTACCGTCAAAGCAATATTGAGATCATCACTCTGCGAGCTGAAATTGTACAATGCATCAACGAGGATCAGGAAGCAGCTGTTAGGAAGCGACGCCAGAAAGTCGGAGCAGATGAGCTGGAGGGAGCCGAATGCAGAGCGAACCAGCTTTGATGATCGGGTGCTGATGCGTTTGCCTGTTTCTCTGCCATCTTCTGGTATTGTATCTTTTGCTACAAAGACGCTGCCGATGATTTCAAAGGCGACATCCCAGCCTTCCACCAAACTCTCACCATAGTTCTCGAGAATTTGACGCAAGCCCTCAAGAATGATGCGGTGAATCTCCAAGTCCGTTGCGTTGCTAGCAACAGAGTCTTCCCGTTTTTTCTTGTGCAAAGCGACCAATGAATCGCGCAGTCCCCCGAGAAGCCGCAGTTGGATAGGGCCACGCAGATCCTCTGAAAGATTTGCTGATATACTACCAGACTCTAGCATAAATCTCGCCAGAACTTCAGCTGCCCTTGTCCGCACAGGAGCGCTCATGGTCGTTGAATCCAGAGTATCACTGAGTTGGGTTACAAGCATGTCCCAGCCAGATGTACCTGGATCAGTCATCAGCAGCCGTTCAGAATTGATCGACGCAATTTCCCCGAGCTTGGCCAGAGCAAACAAGAGTTCTTGATTGCTACCGGTGACTGCCTGGTTCGAGAAACTGAGAACGCGACGATGGTGACCCTGTTTCGGTTTGAATGGTTCTTTCGCTAGCGGCTGCGTTGCAGTACTATCAGAAGACAGCTGCACAGTTAACAACCCACATATAGCTTGAATAACTTGAGCAAACTGTTCGTCGGGGAAGTCAATTGTGCTCTCAAATAATCTGGATGCAGCAGTCTCCACAGATCGGACCTCGTTACTGAAATTTGCCATCAATGAGCCAGTTTCACTCTCGCTTCCCTGCTCTTGGGCTCGGCTCATCGATGGCGACCTCATAGAGCCCTTACTCGTCGAAAACAGCACGAGATCGGCCTGCTGCAATGTTTCGAGAATGATGCTCCAAGATGTACCGAGGGTAGGTCCCAAGGCAATACCGAGGTTCAGAAGGGCACGCAGACAGAGAAGATTGCGGGTATTTAGTGATGTGCTGCTCATATCACCGCTTATTTGGCGCTGCTTTTCTGTCGACTGGGAGTTTTGCAGTGTGTCAACGCTCAAAAGACCTCTCGCGTTACTTAATATCGTGGAGGTAGCGCCTGGGCTCTCAGGGGCCGTACTAGACGTGAGCGGACGTGGGTTTCCAGCATTGAGACAGGCAGTAAGAACATTAGCTGGCACAGCTGACTTTCCGAGTGTAGTCAGAAACGCGTCTCTCGGAGTTGTGAGCTGGAGTAAGCCAGCGACGTGAGCAAAGCGCTGGAAAGCTCGAACCAATCCATGATAGTACTCTGAGTCTAGCGAAGCGTAGAGAAAGTTGGAGCATGTGGCCAGGATAGCAGGCCAGCATTCATCCACGATTGAGGCACAAATCTGGACTTCGGAGTGCAAAGGGTGGTTCTCGAGAGTAAGCGGGTTGATCGGGATCGGATTCTTCTTAAAGGACGATGATCTTTCCGGCCTGGTTCGCGTTGCTGTGTCGGCTTCCAAATGCTGTGGCGTTGGAGAGTCCCGCTCTGATTCCTGCGGTGACACTTTGCGGCGGCTTCTACTGTCGTTGGAAACTGTCAGAGGAAGCACAAACTTGGCTAAGCCATCCGAGAGAGACGAAATGCAAGCCAAGATCAAACTGTAGACATATGTTTCCGGGATAGGAGGCGGCTCAGTTTTATCCAGTTGGTCGATGCACGGAATGCGGATGGTACTCCATTTTGAACTGATGCCAACATGCGACGATTCCCCGCCGGATGTGCCGCTCATGATGCCACTGACTCCAGTGGCTTCTAATACAGCTTGATCGGAAGCATCAAGGCCATCTCGGTCATCAGATGCAGGAATTGTGGACTGATGGCTGAGTCCGATGACGGCAGGCTTCTCTGTGCCCAGTCGAACAAAGATAGCTACCAGTGCCTTGAAGATGTCTTTTTGCCCCTTTTTGGCATCGTACAAGGCGTAAATTTCTCGTACGAGTGCATGTTCGGCAAAGAGGCCACGGAATACCTCCATGCATAGGGCTCTCTTCCATAGCAAGGCATCCTGATCCATCAAGTGAGTCAAGATATCAAGTGCCTCCCCACATTCGCCTGGCAAGAGGCTGATGTGCCGGCGCAGCAAGGTGTACAATATGCGCACCAGTCTAACGGAAGTAGAAAATGTGGGTTTTCCTTTGAGAGCACTGATGAGTAGAGGCATAACACGCACTCTTAGTACTTGAACCTGCTCAGGGTGTGTTGCAAGGAGTGAGCCATGGTTGGTGATGACGGACTCGATGAGCTCTAGTCCGAAGGTTTGTGGCAGGCCGGCGAAGCGCATATATTCCGGCCTTTGGTTCTCAGTCAAAAGGCAAAGATCATTAAATATCTACAATATGTCAGCGAGGTTTCTCATTTGCGTTTAACCGGATCACTCACCCTGTAGGCATCGAGAGCTGCCGCACGAAGTTCCACCTTGCCAGTAGCAGTAGGAGCTTCGCCGACGAAAGGCTCACTGGAGCCATTTTCTATTCATGTTAGCTAATATAACACTAGGAGACCACCAATGAACATACTATCTTCAGTGACAACCTTGTCGAAAACAGCGACAACCAGTTGCTGCAATGTGGCCGCGGACGTGTTATTGACGATTGCGTTTTTGCTGCTCTGCAAGATGAAGCAAATATTCAAGGTGGTGACAAGTAGCTCGCCTTGGAGCTCTGCGGCATAGTTTTGAAGCAGCGAAGGCAAAGCCTGCAAAATTTTCAACTGCACGTCCAGAGCGGCAGAGGAAGCTTGCATCAAGGCCTCCAGAACCTGGTTGAGTTTGGACCGAGGTAGCGCACGGGCGACAATGAGCCTTTGAAGGCATACGATAGCAATGCTGGTGAACTTGGCATTTTTGGTGCCACACGCAATAATGAATGGGTTGACGAAGTTGGCCTTTTGTGATAGTTCTGTCGCATGGTTGTTAGCAGGAATGTCACAAGCAGGGGGAAGGCGATGCTCTCACGGTCAGAGACGGCACTCTCAGAAACAGTCCCGAGTTGCTTCAAATCTTCCAGAGATTTTTCGGCCGCCTAGTTTTACATTTGTTTAGTTCATAAACATCAACTTATGAAGCAATGCCTTAGAAAGAGCTCACCTGTCGCAAGTCATTGTGCTTGCGCTTGCTCTCCTGAATGAGGTTAGCTAGCTCAGTAGCGAGTAGCTGTGTCGTCATGTTTCCTCCGGCCCCGCAGTCTGCTCCGGGATGAGCATAAGCTTAGAAGCTATCATCCATGTAATAAAAGGACAAGAAAAAAGAAATCTTCAATTTGGTAGCTATTGTGGCAGTATGACGTGTGTGTTGAGCTGTGAGCTGCCCATGGACCAAACACGTATGCTACCAGTAGCCTCCCGTCGCGGTACGTACCGACCACCCCACGAGAGCTAAAGCGGCAATATCTCTCACCGCCCGCACGTGCACGTCACCAGCAAGACCAGCTTGCGACTGCCGATGCTTTATATAAAGACATAGTCGAAATACAATTTCTAATTGCATTGTTCTTTTATTTTCTCTGGATACTAAAGTCGCCAAGAATAGCAGCGCTGCTAACTCTACTTGCGCTAAAGGGTGCATCTACTCCTCAGCCCACGAGGACGCAAGAATAGCTTAGTGAATATTCACAGATTTTCCAGCTAGTTTCATCATGTTTTTTCTGCGGTATCGGCAAAAGCTTCCTTTAGCTTTGTTATATATTCTTCATAATCTTTCAGTTTGTTGTCAATAGTTCGTGACACATTGCGGCGAAAAAGGCGAGAACAGTATCGGTTGTATGCGCGATTCTAAAGATCCTCGTCGGGAAACTCAAAGATCTCTCAAAATGCGTTGAAAAAAAATATCTGGAAAGGATATCGAGGTTGCCAGTGCCATCGGGGCCCACAATGTGCCGCTCTCCCACGCTTGTTGCCTGATGATAGAGAACGGCTCCTCGGTCGAGTCTCTGCGCTGCTGCAGCTGTTGTTCGCGTTTCATGTGTTCAATAAAGTCTGCGTGCATCGTCGCAAAGCCGGTAGGAGTGACTTCGTCGACGCATTTCCCGTCAAACCAGTACGGAGTGTGTATAAATTCGGCAGGCAATGAACAGGCAAACTCGAGATCAATAACGCAAGTAATATTCCAGTTCTCATCCACAAGTATGTTGCTTCGATGAAGATCGGTCAAAGAAAATATAAAAGGGCCCTTGTCTAGATCGCTTCGGAGTAATTGTGGAAGGGGAAGCTTGGCCGCTGCAAGGCTACTCATCTGGTGCCAAGCATCCCCGGTGCTGGCTACTGCGTTTGGCTGCTCAAGAAGTCGGGTTTCAAAAGTCGCTAGCTGCGCAGCGATGAAATCTTTGGCACTAGAGAATGTTGCACGCTGAGACATACAGGGGGTAAGTCCTTCGTTCTCGTGCATTGCTGTTTGGACACTCAGAGGACGATTGTCCAGCTCTAAGCATCCGTTGTGGTCTATGCGAAAGCTTCCGATGCGTGGCAAACGAACCTGCGCAAGAGAAACCATAATTTTTGCTAGGTCTCCGTAGGTTTTGCAAACGGGTAGCATCGCGTTTGTCGTCCCATGATTCGGACAGCATCTCGTCAGAAGTGATCATCTCTATGAGCAAATAACCGACATGAAGAGCCGAGAAACGGTTCGAGGAATGGCAGGCATAGTGCGAAGGCTTCTGCAGACCTAGCGCCACTGAAAAGAAACAACGAGCTTTGTGCATCCAGCGCGACCACCACGGAAGCAGGTTGGCATTGGTAAACTGCAAAACTAATCAGGCTTACGAGGTGTACTTTGAAAGGTGAAGCGCTTGCCCTTTGATTCGTAGACAACCCAAAGCCGTAGAGTTTCGGTATGCGTATAGAGGGGCAATTCTCTTCCAGCCATACTTATGTTCCCGCTTCGCAACTCAGTTTCTTATCAGAGTTGCCCGGCTCTATTAGCTCCCCAACTCGGTAGGGCAGTGGAAAACGAATGAAAGCAAATTGAGGTGTATTTGGTGGCGCGTTGTCGAGATTGATTCTGATCGGTATACAAAGATTGAAAGATCAATTTCGCCACCATTCTTGAGAGGATATATCAATATCAGTTGGTTTGGTACCAAAGTGGTGTGCAATAACCTCTGCCAGCAGAGCGCGGCGTCCTTCTATGAAGCTGTAGAATTCTAGCTTCTGCAGTGGGTAACGTAACGTGTGAAGAATTTTAGCGCACTTCCCCGTAGCAGAAGATAGTGTGGTCGTTCTTGAAAGGAGGCTTCGAGTCGTCATGGCGGGCTGCTGCATGGGGTGATACTCTCAGGGGAGAAGTAGACAAGCAGGGGGGCGCCTCATTTGGCCAGCTTGTGTGACACAAAGACATGTGACAAAACTTCATCCTGGGAAGAAGAAAAGATTCAATGATACATTTGAGAATTCTTTGAGGTTCAAAATCAATTGAAAATGGGCCCAGTGACGCTGATTACACATTCAAGTTATGGGAACAGCTGCCTTCACGTCAGCGGTTCTGCAATGCTCTAGCTTGTGGGTGGGTGTTGTTCAGTGTCAGCGGTGACCGCTCGCTCTCTGCCTTGCTGTTTTCCTTCCGGAGTCATTTAAGGGTCTTCATTTATCTAATTAGTACTTTCAGCTCAAAAGAATAACTTTGTCATCCAAACTTTTAAGATAAACACATGTGGTTAGCGTAACCACCGACGCTGTCGTCAAGCTGATTTGAGAGTGTTCACCCTTCCGATTGCTCGAGCTGGTACAGCATTTCACCTGTGTATCAAAAAAAAATTGAATTAAAAATCGTAAGAAATTGGCTATTACAAAACGGAAACTGTCGTGCTTTGGGTACGTATCACCTCAAAGTCAAGTCCACCAACTGAGACCTTGGCTCGACATTGCAGATCTTCTGCTGGGCTTTACTGATAACGGCTTTTATGAACTATATTACAGATGATTAAGCATGAAAAGTGGCCCTCTGCTTATTTAAGAAAGTAAATGAAACATTACCCCGGACAATTGCCATGGTTGGTCCACATGGCTGACTGGAGAAACCAAGCAAGCATGCAAGTATTACGAGACTCACAAGCCACGAAATTGTCATTTCTCTGAATTTTAGGATAACATGTGACTTGGATAGACTCCAATGGGAAGTGATTCTACTTGATATTCGAGGTGGCAAGTTGATCTCCCATGGCTACAGGCGGAGCGGGTTTCTTCTTTTCTTTTTTTTTTGTCATTTGAGGCGCGAATAGCCACGAACACGCCGAGGCTTCTCCAGAGGAACTTTTGATCGCGCCTCTTTCAGCCATATCATAGTGGCGTGACGGTCAAAAAAAGGCTCGAACCGTCTGAGCAATGTGGTGGCGGGCGCCGCCACAAAAGGGCCTTCCCCTCAAGAGATGAACAATGCAAGTCGGGCGTGTGGGGTGGGGGGGAGTTATCAAAGGGGTTCCAGCCGCGGCTCGTTTATTTTTGAGCCTAATTTTGTCACTTCATTTTGGAGGGTGGCTGCCTCTTGTCAGAAAGGCGTCTTGGCACGGATATGGACGACGCCGAAAAGCTGCATGCCAAGGCGCCTTGTTGCCATGAGGTTGCGCTCTGCAGCGACACGCGAGCTAACTATCAGCCTCTCTTTGCAAAGGGACTTTGCCTCCTTCCTATTACTGAAATTTGCATTTCTTGTTACTCCGTCGACTGTTTTTCGAGAAATGGTACTTTGGCGAGCTCGTATGGCCAAGTGAAAAGGGGCGCTGCAGTAGCAACCAGACAGCAGCGTAACTAGACTTTGCCTTCTTTGGTTGCTGAGTTTCTACTGAACTGTGTGCAAATAGCATTGAACAGCTTTTGCGTTTATTCGACGCCTGTATTTGAAATAAGAAGTTGGTCGCATTAAGGCGTTAAATCCTGAGCGGCAGAAGCACTAAAAGTCATATGTCGCCCTGTCGATAGCGCCATGCTTCAGATGCACGCAGGCTACCTGGAAAGGGTGTGGCAGCTCTCAGCTCTCAATTCTCCGCTCGGAGAAGTGAACGCTTTTGAAATAGCCTCAAATTTATCACGCTATTTATGCAAAGAATTGAGCTAGAGATTTCGGCGCATGCATGGGGTACATTTCCTTTTCGGGCGTTTAGTTCGCCAAGCTGAACAATCCTCTAAAATCTTCCAGGGTGTTGCAGAGCTACTTTTTACAATATGGCCGCCTTTGATCTGGTACATGTACATTGCTTCAATAGAGAATTTAGTGTTATTGTCAGTACTATGCTGCGCCAGCAGTGTTGTATTGCGAGGTTTTCGGCATCAGATACTTGCCAAAAACTATAGTGTCATGAACGCAAAAATATGACACTATAGTTATTGGCAAGTATCTGATGTCGAAAACCTCGCAATACATTTCGGCCAAATTCAAGCATGTATGCGATATCACATCCCATTCTGTTATGTCATCTTGTTCTATTTGGTGGCGTATGCCTTGGCGCCCAGAGACAACAAGCACCCAATGCAAGTTTCTTGCCTGCCCGGAGTCGGGACATACCCAAATAAGGCTGCTTGGGAATTCTCGGGCCATCATTGGGGTATTGGGGAACTGTGGGCGTGCTTGATGATTCGCGGACGGACTCTCAGTAGCGCTTCTGGGGTGGCTAAAAACGCCATTGCTGGCGCTATTTTTGCATCGGTTACACAAAAGTTCCCAAAACGAGGCGTTGCCCAGACCAGAGGCTCCAGGGGGTAGGCTCTGCCCCCGACGAAGGTGGCTTTTTGCCGAGCATGCTGCCCAACCTCAGATCGGGGCCAAGCACACGGCGCCGTATCGCCATGCAATGGCCAAGACGGGCCAATGCAGTGTATTGCCAGGAGAGACATAAAATTTTGTGTTAAACCCGGGCCAAGGCGATTCAATTCAACCTCATGTGAGACGCAGAAAACCTCGCGCGCGCACAACCAACCTGAAATAAGAAGGTCCCCGGGCCGCAAAGAAAGATAAACTACGCGGGGCGGGGGCGGGTCAGCCACGAAACTGAGAAGAGATAGCTAGTAAGACTGGACCCCGTCGTTGTCAAGGACTTTTGTAGAGAATGTCACTTGAGATGGTCCTGAAGAAAAGCTGGTCCGCCTCAGCTGACCAGAGTCGTATTCACAGGCTGAAGGACCTTTGCATCCCACCATTAGCAGCCTGCAGCATTTAGGGCGAGACAAAGAACGCGGGGCAGCCTGACGCAGTCTATACTGGCACAACGGCTGTCAACGGGAGAAGCTCTGCAAAGCAGCCCTGCTTGTGTTCCGATCCACTTCCCCAAAAACCAAAAAGCACATGAACGAGAAAAATGTTTGGACCAGCGCGGGGAGGAGGCGCTGTAGGAGCTGCCCATCGTTGCAAAGAGTCCTCATGCTGGTCACTGCTAGTTCGATTAGTTGCGCCCGGCCGCAGGGCGTTGAGTCGCCATGGCGAAGGAGAGGGAGGTGATGTGCGCCGCTACTCGTCAACCTTATCTGCCAAGCCTAAATAGGCCAGGGTTATGTGCGCTAACGATCAGCCACAGTTTGTCTGCATGGCGCCGTTGTTTGTGCCAGCCGGGTTGGCTGGTCTATCCACACTACTGAACCTGGCCTGGGGCGTTCCTTTCTGTTTCTTTGCAGGGCTTATCCTGTCCCAGTGCAACCACACCTCCCTAGCACGCGACCTGCAGAGGGGCCCGCCGCTCTTTGGTTCTCAATGCATGTACAATGAGCTGAGAGCACGGCATTCGTGTGAGCAGACTGGGCATGCCCGCCAGCAGTGTCCCCTCGGACCAGCCTTTGCCTGTTGTAGAAGGTCGCGAAGGGTGGCGGGTATCCCCCAGCAACGCCACCACTGACAGCTGCTCCCATGTGGCCGTCTGATTCCGGTATCTGTGAGCAAACCTGCGTGAACTAGTTTCCCTGGCTGATACGACAGGCGAGGCCCTCCGCGAGTTGCAGCTCTGAGGGGAGGGGAAGCCATCCATAAAGAGCTCGGACTCCCACTCCCAAGAACTGGTTTTGACCTGTCATTGCTTCATTCCCTATTGGTCGTTTTTGTCTCAAATCTCTACCGTTTTGTAGTGATTTTGTCATTGACCATGGCTGACTACACTGAGAAGCGCAGCGAAGTCGCTGCTGCTCACCATGAGACCAGTGGTGGCATCATGAACGAGAAGACTGTGAGTACAATCAGCATTGTTCCATTTCCTACTATAAGATTGTGTCTAACAGACTTTTCCACAGGGTGTTCATGAGATTGATGTCGCCATTGCTGCGGCCGATGATGAGCGCGCCGAGCACGACCTCAACGTTACCGAGGACGATTTGCTCGAGGCCAAGGAGCTCGCTGCCACCTTTACTCTAGAAGGCACTCGCACAGTACGTACATTGCCGCCAATCACTCATTCTTCTTTGCACACTTTTCAATTAACACTCCTCTGCACAGCTCATGGCCCAGGTGTACAAGCTTCACGCCCGCGACCCCAACTTTCCCCAGACCATCCTGGAGCGCATTGAGGAGTTCCTGCAAAACGATGACGTGTTTGACAACCCGGAAAAGCACGAGCAGCTGATTGCCGAGATGAAGATCGAGGCCGCGCTCATCACCAACAACTCGCCCTACGCCGAGGTACGCGCCGTCGTCTCCAACCACGACGACCCCACCATGCCGTGCTCGACGATCCGTGCCTGGGTCATTGGCATCTGTTTCTCCGTCGCTGTCGCCTTCATCAACGGCTTCTTCGAGATCCGCCAGCCGGCCATCTCCGTCACCGCCAACGTGCCCCAGCTGCTGGCCTACCCCGTCGGCAAGCTCTTCGAAAAGCTTCTCCCCGATATTGGCTTCACCCTGTTCGGCGTCCGCCACAGCCTCAACCCCGGTCCCTTCAACAGAAAGGAACACATGCTCATCACCATCATGGCCTCCATCTCCAAGTCCTCTCCCTACACCAACTACATCATCTGGATCCAGTACCTGCCCCAGTTCTTCAACCAGAGCTGGGCGCTCAGCTTCGGATACCAAATCCTCATTGCCCTCTCCACCAACTTCATTGGCTACAGTCTCGCGGGTATCTGCCGTCGCTTCCTCGTGTACCCCTCGTACTGCGTCTGGCCCCAGTCTCTGGTCACGATTGCCCTCAACTCTGCCTTCCACTCGGACACGAACCCTGCTGTGGCCGGTCCGTTCAAGACCTTCTGGCGCATGAGTCGTCTCAAGTTCTTCAGCATCGCCTTCACGGCGATGTTTATTTGGTTCTGGTTCCCCAACTTCATCTTCCAAGGTCTCGCTTACTTTTCTTGGATGGTCTGGATTGCACCCAATAATGCCAAGCTGGCTGTCATCACCGGTGGTTTCAGTGGCCTCGGCCTCAACCCTCTCCCCACCTTTGATTGGAATATCGTCACCTACCTCTGGGATCCCCTCATGCTGCCGTTCTTCAGTATCGCAAACAACTTTGCCGGCATGGCCATCACTCTGCCTGTTATTGCCGCCATGTACTACAACAACGTCTGGGGCGGCGCCTATCTTCCCGTCAACTCCAACAAGCCTTACGATCGCTTCGGCAAGCGCTACAACGTCAGTAGCATTCTTGACGAGCATGGTATCATGGATATCGAAAAGTACAAGGCTTACTCCCCTCCTTACCTCTCGTCCGCCAACACTGTTGTGTATATGATCTTCTTCGCCGTCTACAGCTCTGTCGTTACCTATGCTGCTCTCTTCCACCGCACCGAGATTATGATGGGCTTCCGGGACCTGTTCAACAGTTTCCGCCCTTCTAAGAGAAAGGAGGTTGAGGAGGGCCGTGTCCTCGATGTTCACAACCGTCTCATGAAAGCGTACAAGGAAGTTCCTGAGTGGTGGTACTTCATCACCCTGGTCTTTGCCGTTGCGGTTGGCTGTGCTGCCATCGCTGTCTACCCCACATATACCTCTGTCGCGGTCGTCTTCTACGGCATCATCATGTGTCTCGTCTTTGTTGTCCCTGTCGGTATTGTCTACGCCATGACTGGTGTCGAAGTCACGCTGAATGTCCTCGCGGAATTCATCGGCGGCTCCTTCGTCGAGGGCAACGCTCTGGCTATGTGCTTCTTCAAGTCATATGGCTACGTCACTTGCGCCCATGCGCTGGCTTTTAGCAACGACTTGAAGCTGGCTCATTACGTCAAGATTGCGCCGCGTTTTACCTTCTTTGCCCAGATGGTTCCCAGTCTCGTCACTACCTTTGTCTATATTGGTATTGTCCAGTTCCAGGTCCACCTGAAGGATGTGTGCACCCCTGACGCTCCCTTCCGCTTCTTCTGCCCTGGTATCAACACCTTCTTCACCGCTGCTGTCCTTTGGGGTACTGTCGGTCCCAAGCGTCTTTGGGGTGTTGGCGGAACCTACACCGTCACCCTTCTTGGCTTCCCCCTCGGTGTTATCATCGTGCTCCTCTTCTGGCTCGCCGGTAAGAAGTGGCCCAAGAGTGCCTTCGTCCGCAACATTCACCCGGTTGTCATGATGAACGGTGGTCTTTCCTGGGCTCCTTACAACATCTCCCAGATGTGGCCTGCTGTTCCCGTTGCTGCCTTTTCCTGGCTCTTTGTCCGCAAGCGTTTCCTCGGCTTCTGGTCCAAGGTATGTAGCTTTGTATATGCCATCATCATCACAATCATGCGTGCTAACATTGAAATCTTTAGTACAACTTTGTGCTTTCCGCTGCCTTCTCTGCTGGCATGGCCATCTCGGGTCTGATCCAGTTCTTCGGCTTAGCCTACAAGGGCGTCGAGCTGAACTGGTGGGGAAATGCAATTGTCGCCTCTGGATGCGACGACGGTGTTTCGTGCCCTCACATGAAGCTCGCCAAGGGCGAATACTTCGGACCAGGCCCTGGACATTTCTAACGGGGGCAAGAATAAGCGAATTGTAATTACTGCGTTAATGATTTAAGAATACCATCAGTTTATGAGAAGTTGGATAATTGGGGATGCATACACATAATCAGGAATCCAAATGAATCAATCACTAAAATCTTTGAACCGTGTGGTTTTTGGGTCTCTATCCTCTGATTTCAACAGTTCTACTACATATTTATTGGCCTAGTTCCCGCAAGGCATTTGGGATTGTACCGCTCTGTTCCAAGGAGTTGGGCTGTCTTATCGTCTTGAGGCTCGTTTTACGTTTGTCTCCATGTAATGTTATCAGCGCATGGAGCATGAATTGGGCCAGAAGGGGCGGCGTTGGACCAAGTTGGCACGGCTTTTTGGCAGGCGTGGCTGCTGACGGTGGAGGCTCTTAACTTACTCGTGTAGCCTGACCTGGAGTACTTCTGGTGGGAGCAAACATTGCTGACAGGTTTCCATTGGCGTAGTCACAAGAAAATGCAGCAGACTATGGGATCAAGTATTGGTAGAAAGTAAAATTCAATTATTGTCACACTAAAAGCGGCTCATTGGCCAATAGAAAAGACTCGAAAGAGTTAAGCTTCACAGGATTCTCCCAGCCGCCATGGCTAACCAGTAAAAAACAAAATACAAGAGAGAGATCTTAGGAAAAACACAAATAGTAAATAATGAACAATCGAAGCAGAAAAACAAGACAAGAACTTTTAGCACCAGGAAGAGCACCCTTTTTATCGGGTACCAGATTGAGACAGAGCAATCTTCTTCCAGTGGTCGCGCTCAGCTTCGAGCTTGGCAATCTTATCCTCGAGCTCATCGAAGCGCTGAGCCTTGCGCTCACGCGACTTCCGAGCAGCGAGGGTGTTGCGAGCTCGCTTCATAGCGACAACATCGTTGGGATCTTCAATAATGATGGGGGGCAGAGGCTTGTCACGCTTGCGCGCGTTGACACCAGCAACCGCAGCGTGGCGGCCACCACTGGTGGGCGAGCCGCTAGGCTTGCGTCTGCTGTTGCCAGAAGCATGGCCGACCGAATCAGCATCGGAGCCCGCGTTGGGGGAGTCCTCAGGGTTGGCAGCCTCAGGACCGTTGGAGTCCTGAGGGAACAAGGGGTACCAAGCGTCGCTTGGGTTACCAAAGTCAGCAGCCTCAAAGTTGGGAGAAACGTCGTAGCCATCAAAGTCGGGAGACTCATTGTAGATTGACGGCGAGGTCAATGCAGTGAGAGCAGCCGAGTTGGGGGCGGACATGAAAGACTCCTGGACCAAAAGGTCCTGAGGGGAGACAGTTCCCAAGTTGGAGGCGGAGCTGGAGATGCTGCCACCGAAGTCAAAGGAAGAGGAGATCGCAGGCGAGGAGAAGGCAGTGTTGGAAGCTCCACCATCGAAGATGGGGAGGTCATCCAGATCGACATCTGCTGCGTTCATCATCGTGCCGGATTGATCTGCGTCACCGACGTTCTGATTAAACAGGGGAACGGGGGGACGGGCGCTTGAGGACCGTTGCTTCAGGGAAACAGTAGAGGACGGGGCCGAAGAGGCGTAGAACTGATTATTGTTGGAGATTCGTTTGGAGTTGACAGGGTATGAAGGGTGTCCAAAGGTCTGGAGGAGTTGGGCAACACGCTGATTTTGGATAGCGGAAGCAGACTTCTCTAAACGATTATGATATGAGTGACGACGCTGACTGGACAGCGAAACCGAAGACCGATTAGCGTTGCGAGGCGGAGGATTGTCGAACAAGACGAAGTCCTGCTGGGGACTCTGTGCTGGGCTCAAATGTGGCGTATGCTCGGATGGTGCCGGCAGGGCTGAAGCTGGTTGGGGAAGCCATGATGACTGGGAATCCGTGGTGAAGACTGGGAAGTCTTGGTTGGAAATGTTGGCGGTTGTAGGGGAACTGGAGCTGATGCTGTGCAAAGCAGTGCTGTAGTTCAGGTCGACCGAAAGGTGAGCTGAACGGGGAGAGGATTGAGTGGAGAAAATGTTGTTAAAGTCTTGAGACTGAATTTTGACGGATTCAAAAGGGGAGCTCTCGGGAAAGAGGTAATTTATCGCATCTTGAAGGCGGCCTGAGGCGCTGTGTAACTTGTAATGTGTATGAATAATGTGCGTTTGGGGTGAAGAGAAGAAGAGAAAAAAGAGGGTGTGGGTGAAGGAAAACCTGGGGACATTATGTATCTCTCAGGCACCAACCCTCGGAGCGGGCGGACATCCCGGCGGCGGTACCGGTCGCAGCAGCAGGGCGTGCTAGGGCGTTAACAGAGAGGCGGCAGAGATTGGCGCAAGTTCTGCTAGAGCCCTACGGCAGATGCAGGTACTCCTGTCCTGAGCCGATGGTGGAGTCGAAAAATGAGTCACACGCAGAACGCGCTAATCCATTTTAGGACTGGCCGCTCCCTCAGCCTTCGCAAGCCCTCACCACAGCCCCGGCGAGGTGGCAGCCTCTGTCCTCCCTGTACTGCACTGGCAAGGGCTCGTCTGCAGCACTTTGCGCAAGGCGCACCTCAAGGCTTCATTCTCGATTTGCCAGCGGCAGCATCGTCGATACGATCAAAATTCGTCGCATCCAAATCCTGCTTTTATCGACTCGTCTACGACTCAATGCCTCGTCTACGCGGTCCAGCAGCCCGGGCTACTCTTTCACCACATGCCCACGATAACGAACCGCCGATCCGCTCCCAGCCCTAATTTACTCTGCGCGACTTTTTTCGAGCGCCCGTACGGCAAATTGGCTTTCCCCCAAGCCATTTTTTGCGTTTTGAGCAGGGTAAACGAGTTTCGTCTTCCTCGTACACACTAGCGACTCCACTCCGCAGTTGTGGCCGAGAATGGACTGGGGCCCTTTCATCAAAGCGTCGCAGTCGTGGCGCTCTTCGGACTGCCCACCAGTAGCCCTGCAGGCAGGTCCTGCAGGAGTCAGTTTGTGCTTACGACTGAATTACCCCGAGGTGCTGGGGAAAGAATTCGAGACACACGTGTCTACTCGTCCGCGACGGTCGTCACGAAACAACGAATGCAACTCGTCAGTTCATTGCGCGGACTGTGAAGCGTCTCGCATCTAGAAGCTTCCCTGCCGGCACATCAACACGCTTGACGATTGGCGCGCCCTATGCACGTCGCAAGTCAAACGCATGTCGTCGATGTGTCTTTTTTTCGCTACGTTGCAGCGCTCGGGGACATGTCACTCTCCGTACTTCCGTTCTGGGCAACAGACGAGACTCGTGGACAGCCCGTCAGCCTCTTTCCTGAGCTGGGTGCGCGCTAGCAAGGCGATTCGCACTTCGCTGTGGATCCGTTGCCTTCTTGCGAACAACGACAACAGTTCGCATGTCTTAAGCTGAGTACAAATGTAATGAGGGAGACTGATGAGCATGGCAGTGACCGAAACACTGGAAGTGCCTTACTCTGCATGTTACTCACAGTGAGACCTAGCGATGCGATCTCGCAGCGCGAATACTTGAATGCATGTACTGTAAACGGAGCGCTCCCGTAGACCGGTCGCCCATCTTGTAGTGAAACAGAGCAATATTCTCTTTTCTTATACGGTCGCCCTAGTATGCCTTTAGTGGCAATTATGGCAATGCAACTGCCAGCGTCTTGTCTGCTGGAAAATGCTTGTCGTTTCAAAGTGACTGTTGTCCTGCGGTCATATCTTGCTGCCGCGACCTAATCTTCCGGTCATCTGACAACAACAACAACAATCAAATTTGAGTTCTAGCATCTTACATCGATAGAAAAGCCCGTTATTTAAAAGGGGATGTAATTTATTTGGCGCAAACCCTCATGGGTCAACAATATCGTCGGATTGAAGTTCGGGTATAGGGTAAGTCTAATTTCCGCGTTTGAACTCCGGATTCTTCGACAGCCTCTTATTCCAAACACCCCTGCAACGATTCGCCTGCTTGACAAATTCCAGCCACTGTTCTTCCGCAACAATCGAATGCAGTCGAAACAACGCTCCTTTGTCAGCTCTCATGTACTGTATGGCCTCTGCTGGAACGGCGATGCCGCGGCGCAAGCTGTAGTATGTGACGGCCGGGAAGATGACCCAGCGAGTGGTTTCATCCCGCTGCCTCGCCAGAGCACGCTCTCGTTGCTCCTCCTTGATTTGGTGAAACCTAGGCCATATTTTCTCGAGACGCGCGTTAATCTTTTTGTTCAGAATATTGAATGGCCAGTCGGCCTCGCGCCTCACGAGGGGGCTGTCGTTGGTGGCTGTCAGCGCAAAAGACGCACAATGTTAGCGTGGAGGTGGTTACAAAACGCACAATAATCTGGTATCTCCTCTCCAGTTGATGATGTTTTGATAATACTCTCTGAGAGTATATCTTTTCGCCTCGGGGAAATCTTGGCGATGGGCCATGATGTCCATCGCCCGACGCATCTCGTCGTCCAATACATACCCTTCCAGGCGAATGGGGGCATTGTGACCATCGGAGATGTTGTCCTCGCGCTTTTCAGCCATATCGTTAACGATAAGGATAATTGTTCTTGTTCTTGCGTTCGACGTTTTGTTGATCAAAAAGAGTCAAACAAACAACGGCCAAACGTTGGCTTGTATAAATACATCCACTGCAGTCACCATGACAGGGCTGTGACGGACAAAACAATCGGAGTGCCAAGAATAGAACGGTATAGCATTCATGCAACCCGAATACAGGTAATGTTGTTGGGCACATGCACATTTCGATCCGCCCGGGCTAAGTTGGTGGAACAGTGACGACCATTCTCTGGACGCGCGCGCACACAGCACCTGACTACCCAGGCTTTCACCCACGCTCAATGTTCTCATCCAACAAAAAACGTAGAACTAAACGATATGTATATTAAGCTGACTTATGTCCAGTATGAAAAACAACCCCAATCAAAGGAGCCTTTCCATAACCTCTGTTATCTGTTCAATGGTCTCTGTCGTTGTCTCGTATTCGCTCTGTGTTTGTGTCTCGGCCTGGCCCTCCTCCTCAGGCGCTTTTCCACAAGCACAAGGCAGCCATTCACCCATTAGCTTGCGGTACTTCATCTCACCCTCACCGTGGCAGTGGGTACAAGGGTATTCCACGTTTTCTTCGGGGCACCGTATAACCTTCCTGCCGCGGCAGACTGCGCACGGTTTGGTCTCCTCGCCCGACCACTCATGATACACTTTACCCGCATCCAGGCAGGAGTCGCACGCTGGCGGTGACGGAGAGCTAGGCGCGCGCGTGAGAGCCGGGTCTATGAGGTCATCTTCCACAGCATCAGGATTAAGTGGGTGGTAGTACGCGGGCCAGTCAGACAGGTCTGCGAGAGGCGCCACTGGAGGCGGCAGAACGGACCTCTCCGGCAATGCGGGCGGGTCGTCGGGTTGAGGTCGTAAAACCGGCGGCGGCAGGATCTGTGGCTCGGGACTTTGCGGCAGCAGAGCAGAACGCGGCGGGGGCCATTGCCGTGACTGCTCTACCCGTTGCTCTGTCTCTCGGTTCGGAGGCAGCACCACGTTTGGAGGAGGCCAGGCTGGCGCCAAGATGGACCGTCTACTTATCGGACCTTGGGGCGGGTCCCCAAACGGATGATTCAGTGGACGCGGCGGCCATTGCAGTGACTGTTCTGGTTCTGGCCGTTGCTGTGCCTCGGGGTTCGTAGGCAGCCTCAGGTTTGTAGGAGGCGCGGCTGCCGCCAACAAGGACTGTCTACTTATCGCAACTGGGGGTGGATCCAAAAATGGATGATGCGGTGCTTCTAGCGGCCAAAGATGTGACTGTTCTGGTGCTGGCCGTTGCTCTGCCTCTCGGTTCGGAGACTGCGGGCTGCTGGAGCTCGAACCTTCGGCGGCAGGGTAAGTGGAATCCGTATTATAATCTCTACAGCCCGGGTTAGTATGAGATTCACGGAAACATAATGTCGCAAAATTTGGATTTGGATCACCTTTTCTCCATTATGAAATGTGTTGTGGATGGTAAAGCACCATGTTGACCGTTGGCCTCCTCTGATGCTTGTATCTCGCCGCCCGGCAAGCACCAGCCTGTAACTGCCATTGTTGTAAGGCACGCGAAATATAGCAACGGCAAGAAGTAGAGCATATGGAAGGAGCAGTTTTAACAAATATTGCATCGTCTAATGAGAGTGGGCGATTATTCACAGGGCAACGTCGCTAAAATGAAAGATAAGCTGCTTCAGGTAACAACGTGCAAAGTCTAACGAGGTAAACGTAGGTTTTCCTACGGCGAATATTCACCGCTACAAGATTTCATAATTCCATTAACGAAATATTACCGTGACTATTTCTGATATAAATTTCCAATTTTATTTATAGTTAGCTTACACGGCCGCGTTACCTATTGCGTGCTGCTGGGAACGACCCGGACTGAGAAAACTGCACTCCATGCATCATGAATTATAATGGCCAATTCAATTATTATATACGCATTCACCAAATCACAGCGCGGCACTGCATGGTGTGCTTAAAGGGTCTGAGTCAGTCAATATGCATATGCCGACTTACACAGCACTAGCGTTCGCACTGACGTACTTGCGTTCGTATAGTTATCCCCGTCGATCCCCGGGGCGTTTCTGTCTTTCTTCAAACATCACAACCTCATCACATCCTTAAAACAAAAAACCGCAAGAAATGCGATTTCAATTGATCTCTGCAGTCATTTTAGTATCCACTGGCACGGCGTCCGCCGCCGGTGGAGCGCTGCCGAGCTCGCTGCATATGCTCGACAGCCTCATGAGGCGCGACCAGGGCGTCACCTCGTCCGGCGCCGTCACCAGCACGCTCGAGAGCGGCATCCTCGCCATTGCGCTGGCCGACGCCGCCGCGCAGTACCCCTCCAACAATGGCAAATACACTGATTACCTGGCCCAGGTGCTCGCGGCGGTGGCGCCCGATCTCGGCAACGCCACCCGCAACGCGGCCAAGCCCCAGGATCGCTTCTCCATCTTCACGGGCATCAACGACGCGCATGCGGTGCACGCCCGCTTCAGCGACCCGGCGCCCGTCGACGCCGCGTACGACGCCATCAACGCGTCGTTTGCGCTGCAGACGCGCAACCCGGACGGCGGCCTGTGGTACTACGTGTACCCGGAATGGAGCTACCTCGACGGCGTCTTCTCGCTGCTGCCGTTCATGGCGACCGCCGCGGCGCAGCCCAACTACACGGATATCGCGCTGCAGCTGCGCCTCCTTAGCAGCCACTGCTTTGATAATTCATCGGGACTGTATTTTCACGGCTACGACTGGTCGCGTAAGGCTGTCTGGGCTAATGCGGAAACCGGCGCGAGCCCGTACGTCTGGGGCCGCTCGCTGGGGTGGTTCCTCGCCGGCCTCGTGCAGACGTGGGAGGTCATGGACTGCCGCAGCAGCCAGAAGAACGGCACCGCCGAGCGCAATGGAATCTGCACCGAGATGCAGCGCATCATGAGCAGCGCTGCGCCTCGACTTGTGTCTTTTGCCGACAGCGAGACGGGCGTCTGGTGGCAGCTGACGACGCTGGGCTCCCGCTCGGGCAACTTCCTCGAGAGCTCCAGCACGGCACTCTTCATATTCTCACTGCTCAAAGCCCAGCGCCTTGGCCTTTTGGCCGCCGCCGCCGCTCCCAAGTGCTGCGGTGATGGCTGCGGCGGCGACGGCCTCACGATCCAAAAGGCAGCACTGCGGGCGTACGATTACACAAAGGCCAACTTCGTGACCGACTCCGGCAACGGCACGATTGGGTTTGACAAGACCGTCGCCGTGAATAGCTTAAACTCGACGGCGACGTTTGAGTATTACACTTCGCGGCCGCTAGTGCCCAATGGCTTGCTTGGCGAGGCGTCGTTTGTGCTGGCATCGCTCGAGGTCGAGAAGCTGGCTGCGTAAGCGGACACTACTATATCAGGAGGGAATGTCATTTGATGGTGGTTCAATATAGTGTGGAAGAACGGTATATAATGTCGTTAGACTACTGTACATCTATATACGGCCCTGAGCTGCCTCAGGAATAACGAACAATCGATATGCAGTGGCCAGTCAAATAAGTGGCACGTGAACATAAACGTCGGGGTATTGTGTTCCAGTATACAAACGCAGTCAAAACAATGCACTAACAAAATCCAATCAATCGCAACGTTCTTATCTCTTCATTCTCGCAATTTCTCTGATCTTGGGGTTTCGTTTATACAAGGTTTTCTTTATCCAAACGTCCTCCTCGTCGATGCCATGACAAAACATAAAAATTCCATAGGCAGGCAATGACTTCATCACCAGCGGGGGAGACCAGGTACTGACCTTGGTCGTCTCCCCCATTTGCGTATGATACATGCAGTATAATCCCACCCACGTAATCCCGTTAATAAAAAACCTTTCGTCGCGTAATATGTAGATGCCAACAAGACGCCAAATGCCCAAATAACCTCCTCTTGAGGGAAAAAGTGAAGAAAAATAAAAAGAACCAATGTCGCCAAAGTTAGGGCAGCAAGGATGTGCATCCAAGTGCTAGGAAACAGTAGCAAAACCTGTTTGCGTGTTTCCATCGGGCAGCATCGTCAAAATCGGTGGGGAATAATGTAAAAAAGCAGAAGAGGCGAATTATACAATGCGTGGGCCAATGCAAAGACAAGCCAAGTCTTTCGATATTATTTACTCGGGAATGGGTTGGTTGGCAGCTTGCTGCAGCGCGGCGGGGTCATCCTTCTTGCCCCAGCCGGCCCAGCCAGTGTACCAACTCGCGCGCTTGTTCTCCTTGTCCTTGACCGCGTCAGCGTTTTCCTGTACGAGACGCAGAGGGCGAGGAGTGCCGCCAACAAATGTGGTCTTCTTCTCGTGCACGGAGCGGGGAGGCGACTGGGACGGCGGCGTGGTGAGATCGGCGGACTCGCCGCTGATGCTCGACGTCTCGCTGCGCATGCCAGGGAAGTTGCCCGTTGACGAGGGCGCTTGGCTGCTGGTGCTGGGAACCCGCGAGGCAACGCTGCCCGAGGCACTGGCGCCAGAATAGAAGCCTTGCGAGTTGCGGGGGTTGCCGAGAGGAGGTGAGAGGGGACCACCATCAGAGCCCTTGTACATCTGGCTCACCAGGCTGGCAGCACCAGTGAACTGCTCGCTCTGAGGACGGGATCGTCGAACACTAGTGGAGCGGCCAAGATTGCCGATAGGAATGCTGGGCGCTCGCTCCGGATCCGTATGCGCAGAGTTGGGAACGCTGGCTTGCACCACAGAAAGCGGGCGAGGTCTCGGCTTCTGCTGGGCGGCGTTGTTGTTGACGTTGGGGCCCATGGCCATGGACTTGGCACGAGCCAAAAGAGATGCGCCGTTGGGAGGGGCAGGCAGCTCCTTGTTGACATTGCCCTTGTCATCGCTCGACTGATCTAGGATAGACTCGAAATCCTGATGCTGTAGAAGGCGCTCGATGATTTTGTTAATATATAGAGTCAGAGCCTTGTTCTGCTCCTTCATGGACTTGAGCTCGGCCTCCATGCGGCGCTCGACATCGCCTTCAGCCTCGGTGGCGTCAGACAGCTCGTCGGCAAGAGAGGAAGCGGCGGGGACCTTGCCCTCAAGAGCCGCGAGGGCGTCTTGGTTGGAGCTCATGTAGCTAAAGTCGCTCTGGCCAAAATCGCCCTTAAGCGTCTTGTCCTTAAGAAGCAGCTGGTAGCTCTCGTTATCTTCCATCAGTCTGGCGTTGGCCATGCGTGCCTCCATCAGCAGGCGCTCGACTTCTTGAAGGCGACCGCCGCCCTGGTTCTCCGATTCGACGAGTTTAATCTGCGCCTCAGCGAGTTCTAATCGTAGCGATTCGATGAGCTTATCCTTTTGCAGGATCAGTTTTGAGCTGCTGCGAGAGTCGCTTCTCTGCAGCGAGGAAGGTGGGGCAAAGCTGCCACCATCGAGGGACGGTGAAGCGTTGGCTGTTGAAAGGTTAGCGGGGGCTGCGAGGTCAAACACCATGTCAGATGATCTGCTGTGGTACTTGCCTGTGCGGGAGGGGCGAGATTCATCGTCGCCATGATTACGTTGGGCCAGGCTGTCCTTGAGTCTCTGGATGATGGCTTGCATCTCTTCTTCCTTGTTGGCCATATCCTCCTTTTCCTTGAGCATGGAACTGCGTTCCGCCTCGTAGATGGTTTCCATTTCGCGGATCTGGCGAGTAGCCTCTCGCTTATCGTTGTTGAGGGTCTCGAGCTGCTCTTCGTATTCGTGGACCTTTTCCTCGAGCTTGGCGGACTCCTTGACCGAATCGTCGAGCTTGGTCTGGAGGACGTCGATCTGCTTGCCAAAGGACTCGGACTGCTTCTCCTCCTTCTCCAGGCGCTGCTGGAGATCCTCGACGGCTGCGGTAGCTTCGGCGTGGGCGTCTGCCTCGGCAGCGGTGCTGTTCTTGCGGGCGGCCGCAGCAGCGCGGGCGGACACTGGGGTTCCCATTCGGGTCGAGCGAGTGCGAGCGTGGCCGGCGGCGGGGGACGAGGTCGAGTTGCGTTGGGAGGCGGATCGTGAAGGGGAAGCGCTGGGCGACGTTGTAGTCTCTGCGTGGGCGATGCGGCCAACGCCACCAGGTGGCTTCTTGGCGACGGCAGACATGATGACGGCGGATTTTCTGAAACTGGGAACAGCTAGCGTCTAGTGGTACTGTGTAAGATGTCGAGTAAAGGTGGCGGTGACGAGGAGGAGGGTTGCGCAGGATATTGCACAGGACGTGCGGTAACGATTTTCAGGCAACAGCAGAGTCAGTCACCAGTGTTTGCAACATATAGATTGAGGGTGGTTGTTCAAATGTCAAGGAGGAAATAGGAGGACAAAGGTAGTACGGAGAAGGTACACAACAAAACATGGGGTTCCGACACGACAGCGCTCGGCGCCAGGTCTCCACATCAACTTGGCCCGTGATTCAGGGACGGCCCTGCAGGCGGTTTGCAGCAGATTTGCTGGGAGAATGGCCAGATTGCGGTACCCGGTACCTGTCTATGCAATAAGATTCGCGCTAATTAGGAGGGTTTGTCGCAGAACGGAGGGTACCCGCTACCTCCTCCCCTCCGCCCACCGCTGTATTGCATTGGCGCCTAAGAATGTGGCCTTGTGTTGCTACGGGCACATGCAAGTAGTGCAGCCAAACGCAAGGGCATGTCTCGGACGCGGCAGATTCGCCTACGGACGAGTCTGTTGGGCGTTGGGCCAAAACGGCCCTAATGAGACTCGGACACGACGCAATCCCGTATTCTTGCGGCGAGGCGTCCTGCCTGAGTGGCCGTCATGCGATGGTCTGATCTGGCCGACAAAAGTTACGGGCGACGGGTACCAATGCGGGATGGTCACCCACGGTCGGACATGCTCCCTCCTTTGGGCAACTGGCTTGGCCCTGAAGAAACGCTAACGATCTGCCATGGAAGGACGTTTCGCAGCGCCCGAGGTCGCACTGACGCCGCCCTTGGACTGTCACCAGCGCCCTTGGACTGTCACCAGCGTGGCGCTGCAGTGTGCTCCCCCGGCCCGAGCACTGACAGCGGCACGGACGACCAGCACTGGCTCGTGAACAAGCCTCGTGAAGGCACTTACGAGAAAAATGTCTATTGCATTTCTTTGTTCTTGCCGGCAAGGTGGTACCCTCTCAAGCTGGAAACGCAAACGCATAACAGTGGCGCATAAAGGCATGAGGAGCTCGCCATCCCCTGATCCCACTCATTGTAATCTTAGCATGGAGATCAGGGATAGGTAGCGAGGCAGATGGTGAGCTAGATTCCTGATACGTGCTATGGAGTGACCTCTGCAAGGGAGAAACAGAAACAAAAATAGTAGCAGAAACAGAAATCCAAGAACACCGTTAAACTGTTGCCAATAAAAGTATGTAAGGGCTGAGGCGAGACAGTTCGTATAAGTAAGTACAAGGTGGTGTAGTGACAGCGAAGCTAATCCGAGCAACCACCAGCGGCGTTTCAACATGACCAGAGCTACACAAATCACGACGCATATGCTTTATTTGAGCTTTAATTCTTCATTGAGTCGTCTATTTCAGCATCCCATATACAGAACGCAGTGTAGCTACACGATTGCGCGCAAGCGGCGGCTTTCAACGAATAAATTTCATCACATCAGCCCATGGGAACCCGTTGCCTCATGTCGCATTACATCGACTGGTATGTGCCGGTGACCCGAATTACCCCCAACGCCAGAAAAAAATGCTTTTGGTTTTTTATTTTGTTTTGGCGCTCTGCATTTAAGCAGTCTGGTCGCTGAGGATGTCGGAGTCACCAGCGTCGAGGATGGCCAGGGTGGAGCAGCGGAAGAGCTTACCGCAGGCGGTACCGAGCTCAATCTGTAGGGAGAGAAGAATACATGTAAGCCAATGTGAACCCTCCAAAGTCAAGGCAAGACTTCTTCGCTGGGCAGACCCCGAGAGACGGCGCCCCTCCTCGACCTCCATTGAAGGATTTTCGAGGGTGGCGTTTCGCTCTCGGTCAAGCGCAATCGTAGACACGATTGGATTGTTTTGTTACGGATTCGAGTAGGTTGCATCACGTTTGGTCTGGGCGAAGAAGTCTGCGAGAGAGCGGGAGAAAACTTACGTTGTTGCCGGAGAAGTGGTGGATGGGGGCCTTGGACAGCATGCTGTAGTACTCGAGCTCGGACTTGCGGAGAGGGGGAGTGTTGCCAGCAATGATGATCAACTTGGCCTTGCCAGAACGCAGGCTCTTGAGGGTCGACTTGTATCCAAGAGTGACTAAAGCGAAAATGTTAGCATTTTGTCGTAGACTCTCGCTGCAGGCGGCGGCGGCGACGAACCCTTGCCAGACTTCATAACAAGCGCCAACTTGGAGTTGATGGTGTTAGAGTCCTTCTTGTTCTTCTTAGTGGGAGCCATCTCGACGGTATTGATTCGGTTGTTGTGAAAGTGACCGTGTCTTTGATACAGAAACAAAAATCTCAAGATTGGTGGTCCCGCGCGGCGGTGATTTTTGGGTAGGCCAAAATTTCGTAGTGGGGCGAGGGCTGCACTCGCACACGGCTGCCCGGAGCGAGCCAATCAGAAGACGACTACGTGTTGGCGTTAGCCCTAAAGACCCGGCGTTTAAGCGACAGAGACCACCGATCCAGATTACCAAGCACTGCTTTGAAATCCATCCTGGTGGCACTGCGAAAGAAAGTGTTCTTGGGTTCCTCTCTTTTGGAGTCATATTTCCCCCCGTCACCAACAACCACTTTACGGAAATCTCACCAAGAAATCCGACAAAATGGCTCGCCGTCCCGCTCGTTGCTACCGTTACTGCAAGAACAAGGTGAGATTTTAAAATGATTTTTTCGTCGCCTGCGAACCGACTCCCCGAACCGACCTCGAATTTGAAAAAAGGCCGCCCAAAAGCGACCTGGAGGAATGACGCAAAGGGAACATGGGAGGAGTCGGAACGCAGGATCACGACAGCATCGCACAGCACAATGCGCCAGCAGAATACTGACATTTTCTTTCCCAGCCGTACCCCAAGTCGCGCTTCAACCGTGGTGTCCCCGACCCCAAGATTCGCATCTTCGATCTTGGCCGCAAGCGTGCCGCCGTCGACGACTTCCCTCTCTGCATCCACCTCGTCTCCAACGAGTATGAGCAGCTGAGCTCCGAGGCCCTCGAGGCCGCCCGTATTTGCGCCAACAAGTACCTCGTCAAGAACTCGGGTAAGGAGGGTTTCCACCTCCGCGTCCGCGCCCACCCCTTCCACGTCGTCCGTATCAACAAGATGTTGTCTTGCGCCGGTGCCGATAGACTGCAGACTGGTATGCGTGGTGCCTGGGGCAAGCCCAACGGCTCCGTCGCCCGTGTCAACATTGGTCAGATCATCATGAGCGTCCGCACTCGTGACTCTAGTATGTTATCCCCCTGTCATGGAACATCCAATCGTGATTGATCAGCAAATACTAACCAAATACAGACCGTGCTCTCGCCCTCGAGGCCCTCCGCCGTTCTCAGTACAAGTTCCCTGGTCGCCAGAAGATCATTGTCTCCAAGAACTGGGGCTTCACTCCCCTCCGCCGTGAGGAGTACCTTGAGCGCAAGGCCTCTGGCCGCGTCAAGGACGACGGTGCTTACGTCCAGTTCCTCAGCAACCACGGTTCTCTCGCCGAGAACATGCGCCGCTTCCCCGATGCCTTCACGGCTTAGATGGAGTAGCGAGGTTTGCATTTGGAATTCGGCTGGCGTCAATGTGGCATGTCAGATAGATGACGTTTAGTTTACATGGTTGTCAAAATGGACGAATTAAACTACTGCTTATTATATTTGTGATTTGCGTGCCTGTGGAATTGTACTCGAGTGTATGCTGCTTATGCTGTCACGTATGGTCATCAACGTTTGCATCGCGTCACTCGGCCTGGCATCTGCTCAATTGATCTAGCAAGTGCGATAGTAAAGTAGTCGACTACTTGACAATGGAGTGGAGGAGACACATCGCGAAGAATATATCTGTCTAGCCAGCCGTGAGGCTTGCGAGGCACTTTCAACATTCACCGTAGCTGGTGTGACTTCATCTCAGCAGTACCGCGTCTAGGCGTTGAAAGGCCAGATGCAATTATTGCCGAATAAAATTTCACATGATCCCACCCACGGCTTCATCTTTTAGTAGGGCAAGCCTAGCCCATTACTCTCCGGCCTTTCATTTATATACCGCGGCAGCACTTTGTTTGTACGGTTGTTAACTATTGCTCGCAGCGTATCATTATGTCTTTCCACCGTACCATCCTATAATATAGCGCGGACGAGCGGACTATGCGTCCCCGTCTTCAGAACGAAGTCTAAACTAGCTCATAATAGGGCTGATATGGTCTGTTATGTGGCCACGGAGACATGCGTGGGTTCGGCACGGTCCCGACCTGGCTGCCGCCGCGCTCTGCCATTGCGATGCGTGGATGTCTTTACATGCTTTGCATTGGATCCATTGGGCTAAAAGTTCTTTACTGGGCATCGGAGTATCGGAGTTGCGGAAACAGGGAAACGGAAGAAAGCCGGACAAAAGAAAATGGGAAACACAAAAGGGACCAGTAGCGTACAAGATCGGCAAGCGGACAAGTGTCGAGGTTGTGTTGGCGATGATGCCCAGTCGTGCAGCACAGCGGTGGGCCGGTCTGTGGCAAATGCAATGTATGATGCAGACGAACGTCACTTTGTATGCGACTGCGAGGTGACCCGGCGGTGTTATTTCTTAGCAATTCATTCATGTTTCCTCTTCTTCTTTTAAGAATACACAAATGTAGATGTCTGAAACGTCCTTGAATCGGTTGTGGTACAGGTGTCGAGGTGCCAATTTGGTGGGGGTTGTGGCGAGTGCGAGTGGCGGGGCGCCGCTGGCGGGGGCAGCGCCATGGCGCAGTTGGCGGGCAGCAGGCCACCTGACCTTGCAGCGGGTGACGCCATTCCGTCAGCGCATCCTGGACAAGCCAATGGATTGCGCGCGACTGGAGTCGAGGGGGCCATGAGGGAATGACGGTACCGGATGCAAGCACGGTAAGATCAGGCGCGATGACTTGATGCCATTTTTATCTTTTTGTTGGGCTCACGACAGGGCGGTGACCCTGTGGAAGAGGAAAGGGACCGATGGTGCACCAGATTCATCAAAGTTGAGCATGTATTCATGCTACGTTGTAAAAGTCGAGTGTGAGCGGGTATCATCAGACCGCCAGGTTGGGATGGACCTGACAGTGAGCCAGAAAGAGTAAGAGGACATAAGAGATGGGCGGAAATGGGGAGATACGAGTAAGAGAGCGCCCAAGGAGCGGTTTGGTTGGACGCCAAGTGGCATTGTAAGACAAATCGATGCAGGGCGCAACCTATCAGATAGATGCTGCTTGACGCTAACGTGGATATCCAGCCTTTTATTATTTATATTAAGTACTGATTAACACACTTGGTCGTAGGCAGTTGGGGTGCAATGCCAAAAGGCGCCCACGCCACGCTGTATTCGTCGTAGTGTCTGGGGAAAACAGAACGCGCTATTCCAGGTGCCGGGATCGAGAAACGAGCAAAAGGGCGCACGGCAAACAATGAAACGCGGCCTACCCATCCACTACGAGTCATCACACCGTCAGGTTCGGAGCGTACTCGGTAGATGCGAGATTTGAGGGGAGGAGACGGGGGGCACAGCGCGATTCAGGTGTCTAATAGATAGCAGCAGCTGAGATGTGATGAGTGAGAGTGGTGTTGTCTCTGAACGGGCGAGTTGGACCCTGTTCCCCGTTGTCTCCCCGCCGTCACTGAGACATTGTCTAAGAGGAGAAAAGACTGATGGAACAGGGGACCTGACCTGGGCAGAGTTGGGCTGGCCGCGCACGCGTGTGTGTTTCCGCTGGTAATTGATGAGCAAAAGGGGCATTAATAGGAGCTACAAATGTTTCAAAGAGGAGAGTTTGGGTGCAGGATGCGGACGTTTGGAATGAGGCAAGATGAGATGGCAGCAGGCAGGATGAGAGTGAGAGATGTTACCGATAACGACATTGATGCCACAATGATGTCGGACCGCCACTTTACTAAGATATGTACAGGCGGGGACAACTGTATCTTATTAGTAGGTACGATAGGGATGACTGCTGGAAGGGGATCGCTGCAAGTCAGTCTATCGGTCAAGTCAGCCAGACAGCCCAGCTGGACAGCGTCATGGGGCAAAGACGGCTGGCTGGCGACAGAGCCGTGCTAAACGAGCTCAACCAATTTTCCGACTTTTGCAAAGTACATGACAATATGATTCAGAAAACAAAGATTCATTAGAAAAATACCACGACATTCATCTATTTTTGCTCGCCTCTCTGCCTCGCCCTCATTACCCGTCACCCTTGCTGCTGGATCCGGCACGCGAGCACCGCCAGAGTGTACAAGGTCCACTGCCGCTGGCACCAGGTCCAGTAATAAGGCTGCTGCAGTGGCCGATCTGGTCTTTGTTAGCGTCTCCCGTCTTACAGCCAGCAGGCCTGTCCTCACTGTGTCCTCCTCGACTCGCCTCTCCTCTTCCCCCCGCCCCTCGACTCGCCGTAATCAGACACATTCGTCTCCCAACAAAAGCAAACCTCAGCCCAAGTCACCTTTCAAACATCTCCTCCCATTCTCCTTTTCCTATCCTTCTTTTCTCTCTCATACCCTTTTATTCTCGTCCTCTTCTTCCGAGCTTATCTTCCTTTTTAATCCACTTTGCGCGTTTTCATTATCGTTGCGCTTCCAAGTAACAACGGACATTGAAACCCCGAGCTGCCAGCGGCGCTCCGACAGCGTTCCGACGTCGCCCCCATCACGCCTTATCTGTCTCGTCACTCGGATCACAGCGCACACCATATCGCACCCGCTCCCGAAACGCAGCAACTCCCTTCCCCTTTTTGCATCGACCCTTATTACACGCAGCACGACCAAGTGCTGCTGAACGAAATAAACCAGAACCATGGCTTTTCAGCAGCCGACAGCGCGGCAGCCCGCCCAGCGAACGGCTCGCCCAGCGCTCGAGTCGAGCCTGCAGCAGTCGTCGGCCACCCTTCCCGAGAGGGAGCAGCTCGGCGAGTCGCAGGCCTCGTGGGTGCTCTTCGCGCCGCCCACCGACATCACCACCGCCTCCTACCTCAGCGAGACGGAGCACTCGGTCGACACACCCGGTCACTCGCGCGCCAGCGACCTGGGCAGCCTGCGCACGCCCGCCCGCTCCTCCGCCCCCGTCGATGACTTTCACCTCTCCCTCGCCTCCTCGGCCGTCGACGACATCTCCGTCGAGGATGACGCCGAGCTCGACAGCCTCGACAGCCATCTGCCGGAATTCCGCTCGCAACCTGGCGACCATGCCGCCGCCGCTGCCGCCGCCGCCTCTCACCGCAACAGCATGCACGCCCTGCCCGTCTTTCCCGCCCACGACGGCCTGGGCTCGTTCCGCCTCGACCGGCCCGCACTGGGCCGCGATGCCCAAGAGCAAATCTATCAGTTTGAGCGCTTCAACCCCAAGAGATTACGAGTCGACCCCGCCGAGGCCACCTACATGGAGATGGACACCGCCGCCGAGGCGCAAGAGGCGGCCAAGCGCGAGCGCATCGAGGCCTGGCGTCTGGAGCACAGCCGTGTGTTGCTTGATGAAGTGCAACGGGAGACGAGACGACGACGCAAGTCGCTGGTGTCGATGCACCGCCGCCACCAGTCTCTGCCCTCCGACGACAACATGACCTGGCACGACGACGACGCCGCCACCACGACGGCCGAAGGGCCCAGTGAGGACAGGGGCTTCCTCGCCCGCATCACCCGTACGGTCGTCAAGGATATTTTCGGAATCGACGAGCGGCTGCTGGACATTCTCCTCGGCGAAGCCGTCGTCGACGAGAACGAGCTGTCCAACACGCCGCGCGCATCACAGCTCAACACGGCGCCGCAGCAGCCACCCACGTCATTCGATGAAGAGTCGTGGCAGCTGCGCATCCTTGAGTCCGTCTCGCGCGAGCTGGGACGGCTGGTCGGCAGCCTCTCGCCTCATCATCCCGGGGCCTTTTCCACATACTCCCGCATACAGCAGATGCCGCTGCCCTACGCCGGCCTGCCTGTCATCCCCGAGGCCGCCGACCAGGCGTCGAGCGTCGACCACCCCAGCATCCCGCCGTCGGCCGAGTTCCAGCCCACCGTCAACCGCCAGCAGACGCAGCCCATCCCCATTCCCGGCAAGGCGAGCGGCGACGAAGCCGACGGGAGCAGCACTTTTACTAAAGATGAGTGGGAGCGTGACCTCGACATTAAACTCGTCTTTCGCTACCTCATCTCGCGCTTCACCTCGCGGAACAACGCATCGCCCACCAGCGCCTCGCCGTCGCACATGGCCACGACCAGCATGCAGGATGCCGCCGCCCGCGTAGCCCGCGTGCGCCAGCACCACCCGCTGATTGCGCGGGGCGCCCGGCCGATTGAGCGCCGCTCGTTCAGCAGCAGGGCGGTCGTGACGCCGAGCAGCCCCATCGCCGCCGCGGCCGGAGTGCGCCCGCGCAGCAGCTGCGCCAGCCAGAGCACGCGGCGCTCGGCGCGCCGCAGCAGCACATCGTCACGGCACTACTGGGATATCGGCGGTTCTCTGGGCACGGGCTCCATGATTGGGCCGCAAGGGCCGATGGGGAGCTGGGGCGAAGTCTAATAAGGCGAGAGAGGTGGAACAAGGACAACGGGCGGAACTATTAAAGTGCACACGACGATCATGAGGCCTAGGACACTGGGCCAATGTATATTAGCAATGGGCGGCGTTTTTTTCTTCTTTTTTATATTTGCATACTGCAGTACCTGCATTCTTTCTGGTTTGAAATTACTCATGGACATGGATTGGCTCCTGTATACAGACAAAACACAAGATATATATATACATAATGCCACGATTTATAGACGACGTAATTTCATTGACTGGTGTGAGCTTGTTTCTTTTTTTGATCTGCCGAGCAAGCCTAGCAATTAACCGAATAAACAAATCGGCCCGGCCACTCTTGTTCGTTCCGATAGATAAAAAGAGGGCCGGGAGTAAGTGTAAAAGAGAGCCTGGTCTACGTGTAAGTTGATGCCTTGCTAGTAGCACCGAGATGGGACGGCGGCGGCGCAATTGAACGCCTCACCGCATCGACTGCGCCGTGTGTATGGGTGTGTAGACAAGGATTGCACTAGTAGATTAGAAAAACAAAGTGACTCGAAATTAGGTTCTCAATCGACGGCGCCGTTTTATTTTCTTGGTTTCTCGCTGACGGTGCCACAACGGTATTCACGATGGGCCTTGGCGGCGCGCAAGCTAAGCCGTGGGCGGTCTTGTATAGCTCGACACCAACGCTACCTAGGGAAAAGAAACGGTGTGGCAGCTGATTGGGCTACGAGTGGCGACCAAGGTGTGTGCGCTTGTCCGAATAGTTGCGCGAAATACATCTGATCGCGACGCAGCTCTGAGTCAGAGGATACTGCTGTTACCAAGAAGAGGGTGGATGGAGAGTGGAGGGGAGAGGAGGGCGTGCCGTGCCGACATGACGATGAAGCTTGGAAGGTTTGCGCCTCGCGGAGGCACTAACTAGTGTGAAACGGCCCGGCCTGCGATAAACTTTTGCAAGCCCTCTTACTTCTCTCGCTAACTCATCCATCGCGTGCATTTGCTACGCCCTTGTTGGAATTATGGCATGTACATCACGGGAGCCTACGTGGACAGTGACGCGAAAAGACGCCTATTCCACACAGGTTGTCTCGCCGGATGTGGTAGGTGGGCGTCCATGATGACCTTGCGTGCCTTGCAGCTTATTGGGGCGGGCGGCCGACGCAACGGAGGAAACAAGGCGCCAGGAAAGAGAAAAGGATATGGCTTACAGCAAGCCTCTGGCATACAGCAAGCCTCCGGCAGCAAGGGTCTGGGGGTGGGCGGGCGTTGAGGAGCAATGTCGATGTGGGAGATGCAGTGGCCGCAAGAGACTACTGCACGATGCGCGGAAGCGGTGGAGAACGGCGCCGTCTCTGCGAGTGACTTGTATTGCTCACGGCTTGGATTGTATACTTGGGGGATCTAGGCAGGGTATATGGGCTTGCCAAGCGTTGCGTTGTTGTTTGTGGAGTGCAGTCTAGTATTATTTTTATTTTTATTTTTATATTTTATTTGGAAGGCGTTGATGTGGTACACGGGCCAATGTCGACGAGGGCTGTGCGTGTAGGTGTGCGTGGACTGTGGCCTTTTCTTCTTCGTCCCCTCTCGCCTCAAAAGGCAAAAGCAAGCACATGTACCGCGCAACTACCGAGTATTGCTAGTAGATGCTGATATCTTTAGGTTTTGCTCGTCTGAACGGTCAGCCAACTTGCGCAAATAAATGCACGTTTCTACAGGCTTCGTAGACTGCACAAGGAGCCAGTGCTGAGACAACAGCTGCCATGCCCCAAGCCTGTCATATGCAAGTTGCCCAGACTGGTGGAGGTGGGCGCGGGAAGAGGCGTGCAGACGGACGATCGTTCAAAGGCAGCCTAAGGTTCCGTCTGATGGGGGGTGGAGAGTTCTTGTCGAGTCACCGTGATGCGTCGGGGGCTAGAGCTAGGCAGAGTGTTTTGCGCCTGGGTATCATGACAAGAGAGGAGGTTGGGGCGTCTCAATGCGCCCGGAATAGCAACAACGGTTCTTGTTCACAAGCACAAGCAAAGCGGGACAAGAAAAAAAAGTAGAACAAGTCTCCAATTGATACAGCAGGCTAGGCAATATCGAGAAGGCGAGTCAGCAACCGCATTGTCGTTGCCGTGACTCTGGCGAGAAGCATGGAGAGCTTCGGGGAAAGCCTCAGAGGCAGCCGGACCAGTGAGAGCGCAGCACAGCCCGAGAGCCTGCTTGTTTCCCCCCATGTACTCTCACATTTGGGCAGAACACTGTAGTCTGCAGAACAGAGAACAGGCACGCGTCCCCTGCTTTGGTGGCTTTTTTGCAGCGTTGGCCTTGCCCGCCCGCCCACTCCCACCACCCACCCACACCAGTCCACCAGTCCACCAGTCCACCACCCGCATCCTCTTCCTCCACCCCTCCCGCCATCGAGGACCCAGGCCCCCGGCCCTTTTTCCCCAGCGCTTGTCGGCTGAGAGACCATCGTCTCTTTTGCTCTCTCTCATTCTCTCCCACACACCACCTACTCAACAGATCTTTGGCTTCCCCCAGGTCCTTGTTTTGCTGGTATTGCCGCCTCTCTCCGCCGCCTGCTGTCGAGCGTGAACGAGCTGGGGTGTATATAAGCTGCGTCCGCCCACATCACCAACGCCCGCGACGCCAGCCTCTTTCTTCCCTTCTTCTCGCCCGACTGAAGCAACAACCATGGCCTGCGCGCTCTAGCTGGGCTCACTGGTCGAATCAAGTGGATTTTATTCCCGCCAGCTCTCGACTATACCTACATCGAATATCGCTCCGACCACGAGGCACTGTCCCGTCTAGCTACAATCATCACCACCACCACCGCATGAATTGACGCCGTCACGACCACACGACTTTGCTTTCCTATCACACCACACCGACACGACACACCTAGCATGCCATTTCGGCCCAATCCGCTGCCATGGCCACTGCCCCTCTCTCCAACTCTCCCTCCAGACTCTTCGACGTCTACACCGACCATGCTCCTCCCAGCCGCAACCTCACCCCGATGCCGCGCGGCGGCTGCAACTTTGTCGACCTGACCCCGGGCACGGCGGGCTCCCGCTGCGGCTGCCGCCGCTTCTGGAGGCTGCACCCCGGCGACCACGCCAACCCGGGCCAGGCCGGCTGGTGCATGTGCAACCATCACGCCTGCTATCACGACGAGCGCGCCCCCGAAGAGGCCCCCGCGCCGCTAGCACCGACACCCGTCGCGGGCCAGGAAAACGAGAAGCCGAAAGTGACGGGCCGTGAACCGCTGAGCCCAGTCGTCGACATGTCGTTCAAGGTGCCGCCGGCCATTCCCGGACTCGACCTGGCCAACATGTCAGCAGGACCGCCACCACTCTCGTTCCTCAACGACTTCCCCGACGACACGGAGATGATGAACGCGCCCAACATGGCTCCGCCGGCGGCACCTTCGCTGCCGGATACCCTCAATTGGGGCGAGCTTGTCCAGTCCGATAACGAAACGAACGCCTTACCTCCCATCCCACCGCAATGCCTCATGTCGCAAAAGACATTCTCGACGACGTCGTCAGTACAGAACAAGTACCTCCGCCCATTCGCAGGCAGGGGCCTCCATACTCTAGGGACAAAAGAACCGAAACAGTCACCGCTGCGGCAGGCCAGCCGGTCCAAGAGCCAGGCCACCCAGGAAGCTCCTCCAGTGGAGCACGCGCCTGGAACGCCCATGACTGGACTCTCCACGATAGCAGAGCCTCGTGCCTTGGAGCGCAATGTGGCCTCCAAGGAAGGACTGAAGAACCTGACCGAGGCCGTGACTGGGCACGAACAGAGGCTGGACAAGCTCGAAACCGGCTCTTTCGCCGCGGCCGCTGCGCATGATGACTGCGTTGACAAGCACGAGCACTTTGACCTACGCATAACCGATCTAGAAGGGAAAGTGGAGGAGCTAGAGAAAGTTACCAACGACAACGACACCGTTATTAGCCGGCGTGAGCGCCACGACGACGATGGCGCAACGGCCAGCATCATATCCGCCACCACTAGCACCACAACGCGCCCTACCAACGCTCGCGACCTAGCCAATCAGCTACAAGCTCTGCAATCCCAAGTCTCCCAATTGCAATCCTTCTTACCTTCCATCAACCACCCCTGGGAGGTGGAAGTTGTCTTCCTCCCCTTTCCTCTCAAAAAGGTCTGGCAGGACATTCACCAGTTCAAAGCCGACCCCACGCTCAGCAACGACGACTGGACGCAGATGCCGCAGACCAACAGCGCGTCCATGTTCCGGTCGCAGTCGCCCGTCTTTGGCGACTGGGCCACGCCCGACCACGACGCCGAGTGGCTGCTGCCCAAGGCGTGCGGCGACAAGAGCGTGACGGACAAGCGTTTGCGCAGCCGTGGCCTGGTCAAGACCATTTGCGTCCACGGACCCGATGCACGCAACGTGCACATGGCCATGGTGTCAGCCTTTGGCAGCGTCTTCAACGAGATGCAAATCTTGCCACGCCAACAGGATGCCAACGGCAGCGGCAGCCACGGCACCACAGACCCGCGGTACGGCCGCTTCGTCGGCCTGCAGTCGTCGTGGCTCCCGCTGCGCAAGATTCACCGCGACTCGCGGCTTCGCTTCCTCAGCCCGGCCGAGATGGTGACGCCCGCGCTCTGGGACGTGCCGTTCCTCAGCTCCGTCATGATGCGTTCGTCTGAACCTAGACTGTTCATCACCCACCCGGACGCGTACTTGCAAGACTACCTCGCCTATGAGGCGGGCTGGACGTGGCAACGCGTCCGCGAGCTGACGCGCGTGTACCCGGACCTCGACGCGGCCCAGCAGATGATGGTACCCGAGGGCGACGCCATGGAGGAGCACTGGTCCTGGAGCGAGACGCTCGACGAGCCGCCCAACGTCAACACCTCGATGAGCCTGCGCCAGTCGCGCCCGCGCGCCACCGTATCGCCGTCCCACGCCCGCTTCCCGCTCATCGAGCGCTGGCGGTCGCAGAGCCCGGCCGTGATCCGCGAGCCCTCGCAGGGTCATCACCTCCCTGCCCCCGCGGGCTCGCGCTCCTCCTCCCGCCAGCCGGCCCATGTGCGCACCGCCTCCGTCCCTGCCGCCGTCGTGCGCCACCCATCCGTCGACAACGCCGCGCAACGCCGCATCTCCACCAGCACCAGCCGGCGAGCCTCACCCGCCATGCGCGTCAGCGTCGGCGGCGGCATCATGAAGAACAGCAGCAGCAATAACCACCGCGGCACCCGCTCCCCCAGCAACGCGCTCTACACCCCGCGCTGGACGCACTCGCCGTCGCCCATGCCCTGGGGCGGCCCGCAGGACCGGCAACCAACCACGGCGCGCGGCATGACGCCTTTTGCCTACGCCACGCCCTACAGCAATGCCCCCGGCCCGCCGGTCTCCATGCACCAGGAGAACGGGTACCGCGCGCGCAGCGGCAGCGTGGTGCGCTTCGAGGTGCACCAGCCGTACTACGCCCGCCAGCGCAGCAACAGCCGTCCCACCACCGGCGCTGCCGTCCCGCAGACCATGTTTATTGATGATGAGGATGAAGATGTCAAAATCTACAACAGCGAGTCCGACGAGGACTACGAAGACGATGACGACGATGGCGACACGGACTGCGTGGAGATGATGACGGATGCGCAGCCGCAGCCGCAGCTGCGGCCTCTGGCGTCGGGCTGGCCGGGGATGCCGGAAGACGAGCCCTGGCCGGGCATTGAAGACCGCGGCGCGCCGCTGTCGCGGTCCCGCGATACGGAGAATATCGATCCCAATACGAGTGGGAGCGTAGCGGCGGCGGCGGTGGCGGGGAGGGGAGTTGGTACAACAGCAGGGCCGCCGGCGCAGAGCGAGATGAGCAGTCAGCCGAGCGAGTATCCGAGCACGCAGCTGATTAAGCAGGATGAGGATGAGGAGGAAGATTTCCTGATTCATGAAGATTGAGCGTGTTTTTGTTTTTTGTTTTGGCATATGATTGAATTGCATATATATGTTTTTGGGGGGGCCTGAAGGCGATTTGCATTGGCAATGGGACATTTATGTTTTGGGTATTGAAAGCGGCATGTGTGTGTGCAATGGGATATATATATTAGGATACGAGAAAGCGACTTGCAATGGGATGCGATACCAGGGATTTTGATTGATGGAAGGACTCTTTTGAAATATATATAGCAAATAGTTAGTATTAGCATGTGGATGGATGGATGTCTGTGAGCGACAGCGACACCTTTTCAACTCGAACTAAATACGTCGGTTGTTAGAACTGACCTGTATAAAAATACAAACCAATCCCACAACCTAAAACTACCGGGTCTCTTTTCTCTTGTCGGGTTGTCGATATGTTTCATGATATAATTCACCTGGTTCAATAATATCAAATTTGTTTATACAAATTGAAGTCTATATCGTGTATATTCTAGAGATATTCTTCTAGGTCATAATTTCTGTCTTTTTCCTCGCTTTCGTTAATCCAAAAATGGAGGGGTATCAAAAAAAAAAACATCAACAATCGCTGGCAGTTGTTAATCAGCCATGCTATTCTATATCATGTCCAACATTCATGTCCTTCATCCTTTGCCGCAGCAGCAACAACAACAAAGCGAGCTCAGTTTAATACCACGTCCCTGATCCATATCGCTCGTGACGAATCAGGCACTTCTTGGCCAGACACATCTTTTTGCGACCGAGATTTTTAAACTTGGGCCCCTGCGGCCCCATGACGTAGTGGTACTGCCCAAAGAGGCGCCACTGGCGGACGTCGGCGAGCGGGTAGAGGCCGTCGCCCCAGCGGCCGCGGAAGTGGAACCAAGACGTGGGCGCGTTGGGGTTCGACGACGCGGGCGTGAGCGACTCGCTGCCGTCGTGGTGGTGGACCGACGTGTGCGACTTGGCGTCGGCGGCGTTATCCGGGCGGAAGTCGTCGTCGGACTTGTAGTCGTAGTAGTAGCTGTAGCTGTTGAGGGAGGGGTCCCACATGGGGCCCTCGTCCGTCACGTCCTTGAGCAGCTTGAACGGCAGGATGTAGGGGTGATCGCCGGGCGTGGCGTACATGGCGTGGGAGCCCGTGGCCGAGTAGATGACGGGGCGCTCGGCGGCGTCGGGGACGCCGTCAAATGTCATGTTGCGCTTCTCCATGGCTTCCCAAGCGTAGGCCTGGCCGCCCTCGTGCTCGGAGAGGTACATGCCCTGGGGCACGCCGTCCTTGAAGCGGATCATGCAGTGCTCCCAGTCGGCGACGTGGTTGCCGAAGCGCATGGTGAGGACCGTCTGGCCTAGGTTGTATGAGTAGAAGAAGAACCAAAAGGCGTCGAGCACGCCCTCGCCTTTGTCCACCAGGATCAGCACAGCGGGGGCGGCAGAGTAGCCTTTGGCATCGGGCTTGTAGCCCTTGGCCGCCTCTTTCTGCGACTTGGGCTTGGTGCCAGCCAAAACCTTCTGGAGTGTCGGTTGGGCGTGGATAGCACGCGACTGGCCGTAGTTGGAGGGGCGGGCGTGTGGGTGGTGCGGCGTGGTGGTGGCGTCGAGCTCATTGAGCTCAGTAGGCTCGTCGGATCCAAACTCGGCAGGGCTGGGGAACTCTGAAGGGATGTTATAGCGGCTGTGCAGCCAGGGCGGGCGCTTCTCGACATCGTTTTTGCTGTGGAGGAAAACGCTGCCGTTGAGCTTGTTGAGGTGGCGCATGTTGTCGAGGTCCCACGGGGTCGTCTTGTCGAGGACGGTCGAGTTGACCTGGATATCCATGTAGGTGATGTGATCACGAATGTCCGAGGGCCAAAACTGCTCAGCCGAAGAGAGATGGACGAGCGGCGCATGCTTGTAGACAAAGTCGGGAATATCACGAACAATGGTGGGCGTGTCGGGGCCACTAGCGCCGGCGCCCACGTCCGGCGTGGGAGCGTCGAGACGCAACTGGGCGTTCTTCTTGTTGCGATGCTCGCGGTTGGCGGGATCAGCACGCAGGTGGTGCAGGCCGCAGAGGCTCAGCCAGCGGCAGGCTTGCCTGTCGACAAAGTACGGACTCGTACCAACCCATCGACGGTCACGCTCCTGCTTGACGGGGTCACTGGCGGTGGGATCGAGGAAGCGCGGAGCCGCCCAGAGCCCATAGATGAGGGCGGCGAAGATTATCGTCGCAATGACGATGCGGTCTATCCAATACATTTTGGGTTATGTGTGAGAGAGGGGGGGGGAAGATGAGTGAGCCCAATATGGCAGGGTGTTGGGTATTGTCGGGTAACGACTGTGGCTTGCAACGGAACAAGCGGATGTAATGGAAACCTGCAGCAACTACCTCATGTTTGTGCAACCGGTATGATGAATAGATGTTGGTTAAAAATGCCCCAAGAAGCGGTTTAAGCAGGTGAGTGTGGCAAGAAGAGGTGCTGACGGCGAGGGAAACCGATGACGAGAGATTTGTAGAGGCGGGCTTCTCGGTGCACCGCCTTTTGGTCCCAGGCTAGCGGTGGGTGTGGTGGGATGCGGGATGAATGGCGAGATTCGGAAAAGAGAACGAGCAAGAGTAAGAAAGAGAGAGCAAGGGGCCGGGAGTCTAGAAATAGAAAGCAGGCGGCACGGCAGCGGCTCGCAGAGACGGATTCGGCCCACGTTGTTGAGGGAGACGCGGACAATGCTGATGGACGGTGGTGGTGGGTGACTGAGTGGTTGACAACGGTGTAAGAAAAGAAGACAGTGTGACTCTGTCGGGTGGATGCGCTGGTGGCATCTGCTGCAGCCTGCCAGTGCCGCTGCAGGCCAAGCGTGGGTGGGGAAAGAAGCCGAGTGGCTGATGACGGTTGAAGTGGGGTATGTGGCTGACCAGCGCTTGTACCTATGTACCTGAACTTGGAGCATGTACCTGGCAAAGAGACCAACTATTACACATTACCATTTAAATAGCCGGAAATATACGGCAGTTATTTTTTTTTAGTTTTAAATGTCCGATCCGCTAACACAGTATCTCCCAACAGGTTCCAGATAAGTGAGAAAACGTCCCGTTTGTTACAGCATCGAAAGCACTGGACCTCTGCGCTCGACATCTACAAAAGCCTCAAATGTACCTCCTTCTCGCTGCCGCAACCAGAGTTTCAGTCGTGTTTGCCTATCGTGCCCGTCCCCTTTGCGCTCGGGTGAATATGTAGGCACGCTCCACTGTTGCCCAAAACCGGCCACCCGGACTCTCTCTTGTTGGGTCACCACCTTCACCACCATTCAACCACATGCGCCGCCCATCTCATCTCGCCACGGATTGTGCGTGCCCTTTTATTAGAGTCCGTCCCCTTTCGTGTTCCCAGATAAGCTCTTCTCCTGCAGCGCGGACGCGTGCTTTCTCGCCAACGGCCCGTTTGTCGATTTTCACATGCGAGATTCCTCCTGCTCCTCTTACTCCGTCGTCATCTTCACATGCCTCTCGTCATCGCATGTGAAGGACCCCTAGATTTGGATTTCCCAACATGATGTCACAGATTTGTATTCACCCTTTCAAAGCCTTCTTCACAATATACAAGTGCCTGTATCGAAAAAGCCATGATTGTTACGTGATACTGACTCGCACCTGTTGCATGTCCTGGTACACAAACACACCTGCGCCTCATCACGCCAGTCTCCTCCCACTGCACTTGCATCGCCCGCTAACGCAGCCATCGTGCCTCTGGCTGCAACCCTTTTCTTTTCGTCCCGTGTCCGTCGCCCTGTGCGCCCATAGGCCCAGCCTTACCTATTAAGCCGCCGCCAACCCCCCTCCGTGGCCTATCTAGCACGATCCCGCGCCCACGCAACGGCCAGCGAACCATGACCCGGCACAGCGCCACATGCACGACCCACGTTGCCAACCCAGAGGCTCTCATCGTCAGATCTTGTCAACAGACCCAAGACATCAAACATGCACACTCTCGCCTTTTTTTTTCACGCTTGTCTCTTCTTGACCGCTTGCAGCTCCGTCTTTACCCAACTGGGCCGTTTTTACCATCTCATTACTCATAATAACCTCACGGCACTGCTCATGGCAAATGCGCCGGCTTCCATCCTCGTACATTGTCAGTGACATTGATAGTATACATCGTGGCTTTCGTAAATCATCAATCCATATCCACATCATCGTCCTCATCTCCACCCTCATCCTCATCCATCGCCTCCAGATCCTCCCAGCGCGCTGGCGTCGGCGTCGACTGGGGCTGCGACGTTACCACCGTACTCGGCCTGCCTCCTCCCCGGGGCCCCGTCGTCGCTCGTCGCCCTCGTCCGGGCGCCCTCCCGCGGCCGCGCCCCCCTCGTCCGCCTGGCCTGCTGCGTCCGCTCCCGCTGGCCTCTGGCGTCGCCGTCCCCCCCGTCAGCGCATTCGGCGCTCTCTTCCGCCGCGGCTTGTAGTCCGGGTCCTTGGTGTCGTCAAAGTCCTTGCCCGCGCCGTCCTGCGCGTACACCGTTACGTTGTCCGTCTGCCCCTTCATCTTCTTGAGCGCAATGAGGTTCTCCAGGAACCGCGCCTGCTGCCGCCGCTCGCCCCGGCGGTCCTTGCCCGGCGGGATGTGAATGTTCCACTCGGCGCGCGCCGCCGCCAGCGGATCTTGGTCCTGCTGTCGCGCCTTTGCAATCTTTTCTTTGGTGACGATGCGCGAGGACACGGCGCCCAGCATGTCAATGCCGCCGGGTACCTGACGCAGCGCCGGCAGCGGTTTCTTGTCGTCGTGTCGTGCGAGCAGCGCTTCTGTGCCAATGATTTCTGCCCATTCTCCTTCAAACAGTCGTCCGCGATAAGATATTAGCGGATGGTCCGAGTGAAGTTCTAATATTTGTATATCATCTCGTATTTCGTTTCCGTCGTTCCTAGGAGGGTCCTCTCCAGCTGCGGACGGCGGTGCAGATGGTTCTGTCGTCGGCGCTTGCGTCGTCGTCAGGTCGACATCTTCTCGCATGGGCTGCTTTCCTTTCGAGCGCAAGGCCGGATCGATCATGTTGCCTTCGTCATCTTCATCTTGCTCGGCCGGCGCGGGTTCTGCCTCGTCGTTGCTGCTATCTTCGTCCTTGATTTGCTCATCGCCGTCGGCACCCGCAGGACGGCCGTCGCCAGCAACAGCGCCAGGTAGACGGCTAGTGAATTCGGCGCCGCCTGTTGTTTCTTGCCAGTTCTTGTAATATCCTCCGCGTGAATGTATATTCATCTTGGCCGACGTGCCTTTGAATTCGGGATACGATAGCTCGACAGCCAAGTAATACGTCTAGCGATTGGTCGTTAGCTGCTGCAGTCCGCCATGCTCATCCGTCGCACTCACCTCTGTTTCTGTAGTCGAATACTCGTATTCCCATTCCTCTTGATCATCTTGCATCACTTGCTGCAAGACCTCGTCGAGGACAAAAGGCGCCGACTCGTCCTGCACATCGGTCGGCATCTCTGCCATGCTGCCGGTCTCGTGCGCGACGCGTCTCACTGCCGTATTGTGTCGCGTCGCATTCAAAAAATAATCAGTGCAGCTGCAAAGCAGAACAATCACAGTAATTATGCAAACTCGGCCAGCCTCTTCAGCTTGCCCGCCGTCATTTGATCACTGTAGATGCTTCTTTGCGACAGCTGTTGTGGAGCTGCAGAGCGCCGATGCAGGCCCCAGTTCAACGCCCAGTCGTTTTTTTTTTCAGGCTCGTCATCCAGAAGCGAACAGATGCCCCGCTGTCCGGAGCGCAAATTCGGGGCCATTCAACAAACGGCCAGCCTTGAGTCACCTTTTTCTCCTCCATCCTTGCACTCGACAATTCAGATCCGCCAACCCGTGCCTGGTTCGAGCATTTATGCCTCTGCAGGCATTACAGTAGCTCCTCGACGACTCGATTCCCTTTACACTCCCGACGCCTCTCGTAACCTTGCGACCCTGCCCCTCCATATACACCCCGCGTACGACCCCGGCAAACACGAAATCAGCACCACGATGCCGACCGTCCACTTGCTCGACTATGTCGCGGGCAACATTCGCAGCTTGGTCAATGCGATTGAGAAGCTAGGCTACGAAGTCGAATGGGTCAAGACCCCCGAAGATGTGCCCAAGGCCGAGGTACAATCTGCCTCCTTCTACTACACGATACCCGGAGTCAACTGACCACCTGTAGAAACTCATCCTTCCCGGCGTAGGCCACTTTGGCCACTGCATCTCCCAGCTGTCGCAAGCCGGCTACCTGCCCGCCATCCAGCAGCACATTGCCGCCGGCAAGCCCTTCTTCGGCGTCTGCGTCGGCCTGCAGGCGCTCTTTGAGAGCTCCGTCGAGGACCCCGACGTGCGCGGCCTCGGCGTCGTCGCCGCGTCGCTCGACCGCTTCGACGACAAGGACAAGCCAGTCCCGCACATTGGCTGGAACAGCGCCTACACGGGCGGCAAGGCCATGTACGACCTCCGCCCCGGCTCCAAGTACTACTACGTCCACTCCTACAAGTGCCCCTACAAGCCCGGCGTGCTCGAGAGCCAGGGCTGGAGCGTGGCTACGGGCACGTACGGCGGCGAGACGTTTGTCGGCGCCATCGCCAAGGGCAACATCTACGCCACGCAGTTCCACCCCGAAAAGTCGGGCGTCCCGGGTCTGCGCACGCTGCGCGCGTTCCTCACTGGCGAGGGCGTCAAGACACTCGGGGCTCCCCTCGCCAACCCGGCCGCGCCAGCCACTGCGTCGAAGGACGGCCTCACACGACGTGTCATTGCCTGCCTGGACGTGCGCGCCAACGACCAGGGTGACCTGGTCGTCACAAAAGGCGACCAGTACGACGTGCGCGAGAAGAGCGAGGGCAACAACGTGCGCAACCTCGGCAAGCCCGTCGAGATGGCCAAGCGCTACTACGAGGACGGCGCCGACGAGGTGACGTTTCTCAACATCACGTCATTTCGCGACTGCCCCATTGCCGACCTGCCCATGCTCGAGATCCTGCGCCAGACGTCGCGCACCGTCTTCGTCCCGCTGACCGTCGGCGGCGGCATCCGCGACACGGTCGACACGGACGGCACCAAGGTGACGGCGCTCGAAATCGCCACCATGTACTTCAAATCCGGCGCCGACAAGGTGTCGGTCGGCTCTGACGCCGTCATCGCCGCCGAGGAGTACTACTCGCTCGGCAAGAAGCTGTTTGGCAACACGGCGATTGAGCAAATCTCGCGCGCCTACGGCAACCAGGCCGTCGTCGTCAGCGTCGACCCCAAGCGCGTGTACGTGCCGAAACGCGACGCCACGCGGCACGCCCTCGTGGAGACGCAGTTTCCCGGACCCAAAGGCGAGCCGTTTTGCTGGTACGCGTGCACCATCAAGGGCGGCCGCGAGACGCGCGACATGGACGTGGTCGAGCTCGCGCAGGCCGTCGAGGCCATGGGCTGCGGCGAGCTGCTGCTCAACTGCATCGACAAGGACGGCACGAATTCGGGCTTCGACCTGGAGCTGATTCGGCAGGTGAAGTCCGCAGTGACGATTCCGGTGATTGCGTCGAGCGGCGCGGGCGTGCCGGCGCACTTTGACGAGGTCTTCCGCGAGACGCCGACGGACGCGGCACTCGGCGCGGGCATGTTCCACCGCGGCGAGTACACGGTGAAGCAGGTCAAGGAGCACCTGGCGGAGAAGGGGCTGGTGGTGCGGCAGTTTGAGGCGGATGACTTGGCGCAAATATAAGGGAATATATATACATAACGGAGGAGTAGGAAAGGGGGGTTTTTTTTTTCCCAAGGAAAAGGGATAGTGGGCAAATAGGAATGGGATTCGGTTATAACGCTATATAGATAGACTCACGTACAAACAGGCACTGCGCTGTCAAGGCAGCTTGCATACGACTTATGGTTATTGACTTTCGAACATGCATGTACGTTATGGCCAGCAACGAAATGAGACCGGATTCAGTGACAAAGCAGTAGTCGCGCCATGTTGATTAACAGGGACATCATCACGCATGGCAAAAGGGAGTGAGATGAAGAGGAACAATTTCATATTGAGCATCATATAAAGAAGAGTGTTGTTATAAAACAAGACAACAAAGCTCAGTTTCATCGTACAATTTTAAACGGTAACAAACCAAGAATGGCATGCTAGAAGTAGGGCTTGTAAAATCATTCGTTGGAGGTTGTGATGAAGAATCAGGCTGCAAAATCGTAACAGTTGTGCATTCGACTCCAACGCAAAGAAGAGAAAACAAAAACAAAAACGTGCATTCATCAATAGCCAGAATCACTAGAACAATATCATCCGAATAAAAAATGACCAAATAGTCAAGCAACTCAGTGCCACAGCGTTAATGGGCAGCTATACCGCCAGAGCTTTACAGCCCTACAGCTCCATGCCCATAAACACCCACTGGTTGCTGGTCACGTCGACGTCTTTAGCCCAGTGGTCGAGCGTCGTCATCTCGAAGCCGACCCACTGCAGGCTCTTGGTCAGCTCGACGGCCTCGTCGACGGGCATGCGGCGGTCCATGCAGGTGACGATGTTGCGGCAGCCGAGCGGGCCGTCGGCGAGTTCGATGAGCGCCATCAGAGCCTTTTTCAGGTCTCGGCCCATCACGCCCTCCAGGTCAAAGAAGACGAACAGGGACTTGGCCCCGTCGCCGTCGTTGCTCGCCAGGAAGGCGCGGAAGCTGGCGCCGCCGACATAGTCCCAGACCTCCATCCAGGCGTCGACTTCATAGCCGCCTTTGGTAGCGGGCTTGTAGTGTTCGCCGTACGAATGGCGAGTACTGGGCTGCTGGAACGGATCGCTGCGGTCAGCGTGGGCGCGCAGTTCGTTCTCTGGCGGCGGCGTCAGATATGAAGCACCGGTCAGGCCGGAGCCATGCATCGACAGTTCCCCCTCACCGTGGAAGACTGTCTTCATGGGCTCGCAAAAGAATCTCTCACATTCTTCCCTGATCACGAGTGCTGCCCCCCCTCGCCGGTCCCGGCGACGGCTGCCCGGGATGTCGCGCTTCTTCTGCTGCTTAGGCAGAAGGGCGAGCTCGTTGGACGAGGTGATTGCGGCGAGGGGGGGGCTTGTTGGTGGGGATGGGAGTCCTGAGGTAGGGACCTCAGGAATACCACTCCGCCCCTGCGTGTTCTGTCAGTGGATTGCTCGACTTGAAAGTGTAGAAGTTGGAGCGTACCTGTAACCCCGGTAGTGCAGTAGTGGAGGCCCTTGAGCTGGGCCGCGTTACCGACAATGTAGCATGAGGCAAGGACGTTGACCTGGGGAGCAACGTCCTCGCCACAATTACTACTACTGTAATTACTCTGTTTATTCATGGGCGACATTCTTGATGATTTCCACGGTTGCGTCTTTCGAAAGGTGGTGGTAAGAAGTGGAGCGGGTCGGTGAGTAATCGGTGGGCGATTGGATTGTTTGTCGACGAGTGTCGTTGGAATGAGCTTGTTGGTCTTCGGATTGGGATCGTTTAATACGCAAGTGCAGCCAGCAGTCACAAAGTGACGATGCTTTGGAGCGAGATGAGGGCGATTTGGCGGGAAGAGTTTGTGGTTGTTGGTAGAGGAGGAGGGAAAGAGAGGCAAAGTGGCGGGCGGAGGAGGATCTAATAAAAAATGGTGCGATGGATTGGGTTGGTCTGCTGACTGACGGCAGAGAGCAGCGTCGGACAGATTGAGCCTAGTGCTTGGCGCTATTGTGCGAGACGGAGGCACCCTGAACTAAAGTTTTGCGGAGAGTGCCAGTGTTCGGCTGCCGCGGAGGTTGTACCACACACGCACTGTGCACATACACGAGGTACAAGGAGGACCCTGTCCGTGCAGTGGTGTTGGAATCTGCCAATCGCCTGGCACCGCCAAGACACGCCTGCGACTCCGTCCAAATGGCCTAACTCAAAGGATGACACGGATCTCCAACGCAATTCATGCAGAAAAATAAAGCAAAGAAATAATACATTTACTCTTTATTCGTTACTCATTGTTCATTACTCATGTTTGCTCAATTGACCCCCTGCAACGATCCGCAAACAACAACTGTTACACCACCATGGAGCCAAGGTACACTCATGCATCTCCGCACGGTTTCCCTGGCCCCCGGCTGTTGCCACTTACGCCATGCCAGACAACGTGTACCAATGAGCTTCCTCTGGCGTGCGCCAACCCTACGTGTCTCACGCCATCTCACCGTCTGTTCACACGACACTGTACTGATGATGGTATTGTCGGGAAGATTACACATTGTAATTATAATTTTTGGTATCCTATTCTCATTATATCATACATGCCGCGCGCTCAGGCTGGCAAACGCATCTGGGCTGTGCCGCCCGTTGGTCCACGCCATGTCCAGCCCCAGATTCATGCTCTCGCGGCTGATTTGCCTGCCCGTCTTGTACGCATCCGCTGAGGCTGCGGTCGGTGCTGCTGCCGCATTTTGCTGCATGCTGGCTGCAAAGGGGTTGCTGCCCGGCAGCGGCTGCGACACGCTGCGTGGCTGCTGCATGTTGGGAGCAGCAAAGGCGTCCACGGCCTGGTTCTCCGGGATGCTCGCCTGGGCTGGCAGCTGCGATTTGGGCAGCGTGCCGTAGAGTGCCATGATGGACGCCTTGTCGTGCCGCGGCACCTGATATTGCTGGTAGGCTTGCTGCGGTTGAAACATTTGCTGTTGTTGATATCCCTGCTGCTGGAATGGCTGCTGATTAAACTGCTGCTGCTGCTGTGGTTGTTGCTGCGGTTGCTGCTGGTACATTTGCTGCTGTGGTTGCATGTACTGCTGTTGCTGTTGCATACCAACTGACTGCATGTTGGACTGCGCAGCGAAGAACGGATTTGTCGTCGGCGAGGCAAGTGGCATTGGAGATGTGCTAAACGTTGCCGTCTCCGAAATTTGGCCCAGCGGTGGCGGCGATGCTATTCTCGTAGGTGATCGTACAAATGGGTTGGACGCCATCTGGCCGCCCATCTGATTTGTGTTCAACGTCATGCCGTTTTGCCCGGCGTATTGTGATTGCTGCTGCTGCTGCTGCTGCTGCTGTAGCATGCCGTTGGCCGCTTGCGAAAAGAACGGGTTGTATCCGGTAGGCTGTGCTTGCAAACTGCTCTGCTGTTGTGTTTGGAAAGGATATCCGGCATTATTGGACAGACCCAGACCGTGCTGCGGTTGAGGACTGGCCGGCGCAGAGTGCTGATACATTTGCTGCTGAGGCGGCATCGGCAAGGAAAACGCTGCGCCGTTTGGAGAAGCCCCCGTCTGCTGACCAGAAATGGTCAGGTTCTGGAAGGCTTGGTCGATGGGGCTTGCCTGCGAGGACATGGAGGCGAATGGGTTGTTCGGCGCAATGTACGGGTTGGTGTTCTGCAGCGAGCCTGTAGAGTGCGCTGTTTGAGGCTGTGCGCGGTTTAGCATATCATACGGGTTTGTAGATGTCGTTGACGATGTCGTCGGGCGGTCGGTCTCGGATCGTTTCACCACATTCAATCCCCCTGTGAGCCCCGACGAGTTGGGCATCATCGGTGTCATGGATCGCGTAGCTCGAAGGGTCTTCTCCTTGGGCGGTGCCGGCGGTGGCCGGTCGCCTTCGCCCAGCCGTACAAGAGCTTCGACAGCGCGGTCCAGGTCACCAGTGACTCCCTTAAGAACAATGGCGTTTCGCTGGTTGTTCTGAAAGCCCATGTCTCGCAGCTTGATCAGCTTCTTATCCGTGTCGTCTGGAGCATCGTAGTCTACCGTGGCACCAAACACCTTTGACGGCTTATTCGTTAATGGGGGTGATCCAGGTGCGTAGGCGTTCTTGTCGACGGGCAGTGTTCTCGATCGCGAAAAGGCTGCGCGGAAGCCAAACTTGGAGTTCTTGGGCGGCAGCGGCGGAGGGGTTCCTTCGTCGGATATGGGACTTCGGCTTCGAGGCTTGCTGGTCTGCGTTGACACGTTGTGGATGTATTTTTGTCGTATAAAACGTTCCATGGCTGAGTCAGCCTCGTCGGCATCGATTGGTACAGGCGGCTTCTTGTTCTCGGGATTGTATATTTGGTTCGAAGCGGCGTTGCCGACCTTTCGCATATTCTGCATTGTATTGTGAGCCCCTACTGATATCATGCCAATGGTCCGGGTCGAAGATGCTTACGTCGACTTGTTCGTTCATCCAGCTATCCATGCTGAGGGACTTGACTTTGGAGATGTGGGTGCCGAGCTTCCGGTGGATAGCTGCACATCGCATGCAGAGAAAAACGCCCAACTAGAGGATCAACGGCAATGTTAGTTGCATTCTTGTCGAGTGACTGTAGTTCATTTGTGGCAGGATATATCGTACACTCCATGAGGCCCATGCTGGACGAAACTGTTAGCTTGACGAGAACCAAGGCCGGCGTGGACTATCTGGTTACACACCTGGATTACGCGCATAGCAGTCGGCACAGATGTTGTTGCCCGGGACAGTCTGAACCAATTCTTGCAGCTGCTTTTCATTACGCGCCTGCTGGCGCTTGCTGATGACTCCTGACATGGCAGAGGCAGACCTGGCACACGGCCACACGCGCGCAATGAGGGGTGTTTCAAAATTTGGTGAAGTTGGGACGGGCGACCACGAGACACGGCGCCGGGGCAGGAGAATAAATCGGCGAAGATCGGGGGGTTTCGAGATGTGTGTTGCAAGTTAAAGGACAGGGGTTCGAGGTTTTTTCGTTTGCGAATGGCAGAGTTCAGGCAGGATACGCCGGCATTATCGTCGAGGAAGAGAATAAGGAGCGTGTGCCCGTGTCGTCACCGGCCTATACGAGGAAGGGAAAAAAGGAGCAAAGAGAGAGGGGAAGAGAGAGAACAAGCACCAACGGCCGTTTCTGCGAGGAGCAGACAAGAAAAGCGACGGAACCAAAAGAAGAAGAAGAAGAGGTCCGAGGAAGAAGAAGCAGGAAAAGGAGGGCCGCGCGAGGCCGAAAAAGCATTGAGTACGGATGCACGGAGGACAGGAGGGAGGTCACGGAGTCAATTGCTTGAAAAAGGAGAGCCGCAAAAGCTCGAGGGCCCAGGCCGCCGCAAGCCCGCCCGCCAGCCCGCTGTGGAGGCTACTTTTGGGGCGCTCCGGGACCATTTAGGGCATCTGTCAGTGGTAGCGCTGTTGTGGTCGCAGCAGCTAGTCCACTGTAGGACCGCTAAAGCCGCCACGCCGGAGAAGCTGTCCATACACCCCCGGTCTGTTGCTCGTGCGCGGCGGTGGTGGTAGTGGTGGTGGATCTATGGCGTTGCGCCGTCATGTTGAAGATTTTATTTTCGACGGTGCTGGGATAAATGGGCGGGATGGTGAACAATATGACGATGCTGCTGCTGGGATGCCGCCAGCCTAACATGACGAAGAACGAGGAGAGGCAGCATTGTATTGTCGTCGAGCGATGGGAGATGAAAAAAGACGGTGCCATGGAAAAGATTGCAAAGGATATCAAACCGGAGTTGCATCCGGCAGCGAGAGATGAGCTCGTGTTTTAAACGTATGTTGCTGTCAACGTATTTATATAAGGTACTGCACTCTCTCCCTTCAGTATGGGCTGTTTTATCAGCGGCTGCTCAAACTGGCCCAACACAAGGAGCACCGTGGAGACGGCATACCAACATCCTACGGGGTGGCTGCTGCGAAACCAGTTTCACAATATACGAGCGTGCAGCTGGGCAGCGCACATTGGGTATCTCCGTGTATACTTTGAAAATGGCAGGCATCGCACTCGCATTCGTAAATGGACGTTTATGTTGGAGCCTTGAAGGAAGTGTTGCTGACAATGCAGGTACTCGTAGACAATGGTACCAGCGGTGCCTATGACAAGCAGCTCCATAACGCAGCGTATATGGCCTGATGCAATGTACCGTGCGTCTTGGGGTACCTGCTTGCCTGCCTCTTGCTAGCTTGCTGGCCGTTTGAGTGGCCCCGCCAGGCTGAGCCCCGGTACTTCTGCCATTGCCTGATCTTCCGCAACAGTCAAAGTACCAGGTACCTGTCGTCGCCCAAGGTGAAGCTGCCTGGTCAGGTCAGGGTCCCTGAATTGGCAGGCTCCAGCTTAAATTTAGCACTGCCCAGCGCCCACCAGCGTGCCAGCCCGCCAAACAGCTTCGACCCCAGCCTCACGCGCCCATTCAAAGAGGCTACGTGCGCAACTGCGTAATCTCTGGGTCAACCCGCCTCCAAACGCCCAAAGAAACGTGCTCCCCCAACTTTTCTTTCATCCAACCACCAAACTTCCGCAAACATCGTCGAACCCGAGTCCATTCTACATCGATACCGCTTGCTTTTTCTAAACCGCCTTATTCCATTTTATAACACCGTTGAATTCGCAGCTTTGCCCTGCCGTCGCGCCGAAAGCTACATACCTCTGTTCGCCGAGAAGGACACTCTGCAGCTTAGCTGAAGCTCCAGCCATCGTTTCCCACGAACAAACACATCACACACACGCGCCGCCATCATGACGCTAAAGGAGGAGTTTCAAACTAGAAATTTCAGTACGTCGGCGTCTTTTGCCAGATTCTTTATTCGAGCAGACGGCTAATTATTCTTGTCCAGGCATCTACGCACAATGGTAGGCCCTCCCTATTCGAACTGCGCCGACTTTGGTCTTGGCAGCCCTCGCCGAGCTCTCCGAGCAAACAATCCGCCGTCGCGCACATCTCGAGTCCCTTTTATACTGACTGCTGCGATTTCTCTAGGCTCGGAATCCTGTCCATGATTCTCTGCCTTGCGCTGGGCATTGCCAACATCTTTACCGTCCACCCCCTCAAGATCATCTTCTGCGCCTTTGCCCTGTACGTTGCACACCCCTCTCTCTCCGCTATGCGCCCTGTGTCCGTCGCTTCTCCCCCAGCTAACATGTTCTCCTTCTTTCCACAGGGCTTCGGCGCTCTTTATCCTCTTCATCGAAGTGCCCTTCCTGCTGCGCATCTGCCCGACGTCGGGCAAGTTTGACGCCTTTGTCCGCCGCATCTCGACCAACTACCTCCGCGCCGCCGCCTATGGCGTCATGTCGGCCATTCAGTTCATCAGCCTCACCGTTACGACCAGCACTCTCATCGTCCTCGCCGTCTTCCTCATGCTCACGGCGCTGTGCTACCTGCTCGCGGCTATTCGCGGCCAGGCCTTTATCGGCAGCAAGACGCTCGGCGGCGCCGGTGTCGCGCAGATGATCATCTAAGCTCGATAATCCGGAGGTGATGGCTAGAGGAACCTCGGCATGCGCAGCTTGTCAGTCTTGGGTGGATTGCGCAGCGGCGCATGCGATGCGGGCGGATTCATCTCGCGCCGATGATGGAGGAGGCGACCCAAGCGCGCGGACCGCGGAGGAATGCCGCTACGAATCCATGTTTTATTTTGCCTGGGAATGAATAAAGAGCGGCTATGCATTTCTTTACTTGAAGCAGGACTTTTTGGCGTCTGGGACGAAATTCCGCGGAAATTTTTTACGTATTTGTTTTCTTGTGTGCTCAACTTGAACATGACTTACTATCTCGGTACTGCCATGCAAGCTGTTTTTTTTTACGCGTATGACCTTTAACATTATCAATACAAGAGTAAAAGTGCCTAACGAAACCATGCAATGTGTTTATGTAAGCTACATTCCCATCGCAGGTGGACGAAAAGCTGAATGAAGTTGTCTTGGTCGCCTGCAGGGTATCGCGAATGCAGCTATAAGTGAGCACCGACCAGAAGCCAACTCAGATGCCAGAGCAAGAGCTTCGAGGACGACAACACCTACACTGCGCATTTAGAAAGAACGTCACGAAAAGCAGACAAGGGTTTTGAAAAAAAAAAAAAAGAACATCATCCTGAGCCAAAATGAAAATGGCAAAAGAATAAACGATGCGTGATCTGGGAATCGAACCCAGGGCTCCCCGACGTTGCTGATGGCAACGGAGAATTTTACCACTAAACCAATCACGCTTCGATGAAAGCCGATGAGTTTTTAGATCCTATAAAGACTTGGGAAAATAATGACCACCAAGCTCGGCTTGCGTCGTCAACGATTCCTCCTGCACGCGATCGATGTGCCGAGAAACAGGCAATCTGTAAATCTTTGTGAATTAATTACATGAAACTACATAGTTACCAACAATATACAACGAAGTATCGCTCACCTCTAGCCAATGCCAACACCCTGTCCTCCTACTACATCACGCCGCAGTTCGGCGTCGTGGGTAGGCATCGCATCTTTGATCCAGCTGCCTCCTCCGGCACTCCATCCCAGTATAAAAAATCTGCATAGCGCAAGCCTTGAATTGCATCCGCGTAAACCCTGAGACATTCCTCATTGTCGTAATAGAGGGCCATCCTGGCTAACATCGCGAGGCCGTGTGCTTCGTCCAGCGAACCGCTCCAGAGAGCGGCCTCATAAACGGGGTTTTGCAACTCTCTCAGCTTTTCCATCGCCTCGGTGTATCTGCTCACAAGAGCAGTAAAGATGGAGAACATATTCAGCACTAGCACGTTTACGTCTCCCATCATATCCGCCTCTACCACGGCAAGAATTTGCTCCGCGGGCGTGTGCGGCCTCGAACTTTGCTGGCCACCCTTGCATTTGGTGCTCCGTGATGCGTCCTTCATGTTATTATTCCTGCATTTCGCTCCGCTGGTATTTGGCGGGCGGCTCCAGGCCATGACTGATGCCAAGGAGGCATCGTCAATTCCGCTGGCAAGAGCGCGACCCAGCAGCAGTTTATCCTCGGCAGACGTGACTTCCGATTCGGATTCTGTCATTTTGCAGATGCGCAGCAGCGCAATCAGAGATTTTGTCGAAAGATCTTTGTTGGGAACCCTCTCGACGTCCCAGGCTACCGCACGAAGGTGGTGTGCCACTAGCTTCTTTCTAAAAAAAGCGTTGAACTGCGCGTCAAATATATTGTGTAGATTATCGGTCTCAATTTCATGTTTTGAACGAGTAGATTTGCGAGTCGTCGATGCGCCCCCATCATTGATCTTCCGCATACGAGCAACGAAATGCTCCTTAAACTTAGAGGTTGGAGGCTTGCCGTCAACAAAGAATTGATGCGAAAACTCCCGCTGTAGAAATGCAAACAAATCCACAGGAGCTTCTAAATAACCCTTCTGCACTAACTTGTTGTGTAAGTGCATCATAGTCATGACCTCCGGAGTCTGGTCCCAAAGCATCATCCCCGTAAGATATGCCAGCTCTAGACTCTCGAGCAGTCCAATTCCACATAGGTACGGCGAGAATTCCCAGAGGCCGTTTGCTATTGTACTTGAAAACCGAGACGGTATCGCGTGAAGGGTTCTGATTTCCATCTTTGCCGACCCCAGTGAGTGGTGAAGGAGATGTTTCATCAGCCAAATGTTATCACGCACCTGGCGGAAGTTCTCTTCGTTGGTGTTTTGCAGCGGTATTTCTTTGTCCAGCAGCTCCGTGACCATATCGGAACTAGAGGGATATCCAGGGGGAGACGTTGTGTCATCAATACCCAAGAATTGGCACACGTCTCGGCAGGGTACATATCCTTCTGGGAGCGGGCCGATATTGTCGCCGCCGAGAAGGCGAATGGACCAACCGTGAGAAACAGTCATCGAATCCACAATGCACTGAAGCTGAAAGACATGATTAGGTAGAATCTTGTTACTGATATCTGTTCCATATGGTTGATTGGCGAGTGTGAAAAGAAAGCCGGCAAAGTCGTTTAAGCCAAAGAACGGCGAGTGGTAGCGCTTGATACTCTCCCGATTCCATTTTAGATCACCATACCCCCGTTCTTTGAAATCACCGTTTGTCTCGCGAAATTCTCTGATGTAGACATAAAGAAGGTCGTACAGCCAATTGATCGTGTATGAGCGGCGCCAGCGGATTCTTTCCTCGAAGCTCAATTGTTGGAGATCAACCGAAGGATCCCAGTTGCCGATCTGTGCGAGCATTGACTCTGTAGGTTTGCGAGATTTTGTTTTTTGCCAATCAATGATGAAATCCTTCATGTCGTGATACGCATAGACCAAGAGCTGCTCATTTGGGTCGATTCTCAACCCTGTCATTTTCGTGATACCGTGACTGGTTGAGGGGGCAGAGCAGAGTAATACAATCGTATTTGCGTTGATACCTTTGGATTTGGTGATGGTATCAAAAATTTTCTCATATGAATCGTGGCCAGCAAATTCGGTAAAGAAATCCGAGGCGCTGCGCCTGCTGATGGCGACTGCGGTGTGGGAGACCGCGGCGGCGACGGCACTATTTTTGCCCTTGTAGGCGACATCATGCCATGACGACTGCACAAGGGCTCGCATTCGCAGAATTTCGGTCGCAAGTTCATGCACGGCCACAAGATAGTCTGCAGAGGTGACTGTGTTGTCCTCAATAAAGGCGTAGTCTTCCAAGGGCAGCGATTCGAGCGGATCCTTTTCTTTCCGCCCTCTGGGCAAATGTTTTCTCTTTGCATTTTTGGATGTTTTCTTTTTGGATTTTCTAGCCCGATTCTGTTTATTGGGTGCCTTTTGCTCTGATTCCGAGCCGTCAGTTGAGTCTTGAGCATCGTCTTTATCAAGCCGTAGCGTTTCGAACTTGTTGGCGAAAATGAACTGATGGGAAGACTTAAGATCTTCTTCATTATCAGAAGAGTCCTTTGCTTCGGACCATGCCTTGCCGCCCAGGATTTGAAATATGTCTTCCAAGGCGTCAATGAAGTGTTTGTGACTGGCGTTTTGTTCTTCAATCGCCTGGTCTGGATTGTCGGTTGCTACTTTGAAGAAGAATTCATTTGCCGTCTTTCGAGCTTTGATGACTGACTGCAACAGTTGCAAAATGGGAGACGGAATATGCAGACTGTTCGCAGCAATAAGCCTGGACATTGCGATGAGCTCCGGTATTGTGGCCTTGCCTGTCGTATTGAGAGTTGGCAAATTCGGTGTTGATCCAGGATCAGAGTAAATGCGTCTGAGAAGGCTGTTGGATGTGTTGATCATCCAGCGTAGCAGGTATCTGTTGTCGCTTTTATACGCAGCGTAAGCAGAGTGCCACGCCATCGTGAGAGCAAAAGAGTAGCAAAGAAGCCAGAGATTGTGTCGGGAAAACCAGAATATCGCGGTCAATGGAAGGCAAAATAAAAGTGAAGGATTCAAAAATTCATGTACATCTGGGAGAAGAGATGGCGTGGGTTGTTGTTTACTTTTGAGCGCCGTTTGCGCGGAGGCTCCGTTTGCTCACCGGGACGACACAGCAAACGGGCATCGGCCGGCGCTCTTACTATTGCCGACCATAATGGTGATGGAACGGAAATATGTTCTTCTACTTCCCTCACACATGTGTTAAATTGCATGATCAATATCAACAAGCCGAGTAGAACTACGTGCTGTTCTTAACAACCATGCGGGTTGAACGAAGGACGTCGGTCGTTTTGCATGTGCCATCGCCGAAATGCGGTCCGGCACTGACAGCTGCGAGGTACTTGGGTACTTCGATATCAAACGCCCAAGCTGCCTTATCTTATTTCTATTTCGCTATCATTTCAGCGCCAGATTTGATTACTGCTCAATTTGCCCAACAACTCTCAACTCAATTTTGCCCAAGTATGATGCATTTATCGGCTTCAGTCTGAAACAAGCTTAGGTGCAATAGTCAAACCTGCTCCTGGTGCTGCTCTATCTGCAAGCGACAGTCAAGTACATGAGCCCCACTACATCTCCAGCAGTCTGCAGCGGGGAGCAAGCCTGACAGCAAGACTTTCAGCGCTAACAGGCACTAGCGCAATGTTGTTTAGCGCATCGCCACCGCTAAAACTGAACAACGAGACCGCTGAAGCAGCCAGGTGGCCCCTGGAACGAGTCCAAACCGGCTGACCGCCCACTGAACCGGTGCAGCAAAGGCCCGCCCCATCGGCACAACTGTCTGTCACTGATGCCCGCATTCTGCATCCTCCTTCCCGATCCCCCCCACTGCGCCGTCTTCCCTCCAATCGCCGTCCCTCTAATGATAACCCAAGAGTCTATTGCGAGTCTAAAAGACGCCAATCGCCTCGCCACAGGCCTCTGACCTGCTTCTTATCATCTTACCACCTCTCCGCCACTGGCAAACCCTCATCGCCGCCTCCTTGCTCAGCCAGCGGCTGAATTGCTCCCCCGAACACTCCTCCCTCGCACTGTCTCAAATCGACAGCTCCTGGTTTGGGTAAGTCGACACTGACGCAATCCAAGCTTCATCATCGCCCTCGGCCCCTCGCGTGCCACGTCGTCCAGCCACCCCCGGATTGCGCTGTTTCTGTCCCAATTGAGCAACAACGTCGACGACTCTGCAGCTTCAGGCATCTTCGATCCCATCCTTCCACGAGATATCCTGATTGTCTGGAGAAGTTGGGCTACGATCATCCTCGAAACGAGCTTGCGTGCTAATGACTCCTTACAGCCCTCAGAATAGACACCGTCGTCGTCATCCATCATCCGAGCCGCGATATAAAACTTAGCTTTAATAATACAAACATGAGCGCTCCAGCACCCCCCATTGTGCCTGCGCGGCCTTCCAAGAGCCCCAGCAAGGAAGCCCAGCAAGCTGCTGCCGCGCCTGCTACGCCTGCCATCCCCGCTCGGCCTGCTAAGAAGAGTCTCGAGCAGCCCAGGCCCTCTAGCAGCGATCGGTTTGCGCAGTCGCCTTTGCACGGTGGCTTCCAGTCCAAGGGCCAGCGCCCGACCAGCTCGTCTTCCAATCTCGACCCGACAAGTACACTGAATGAGCATATTGAGCGCCCTGGAAGCGTGGCTTTGCCGTCACTTGGCGAAGAGGGTCTCGAGTACGGTGCCATGGACAGCGCGGCCGAAACTGACAGTGGCCCTCGTCACCACACCCGAACCGTCAGTGACAGCCTCAAGCTGCATGCTCCCAAGCCGTCACTTCCTCCCGACAGTGCCAAGCAGCAGATCATGGCCGTCACGAGAACCGACTCGGAAAAGGCTGCTTCTCTTGGCCTTGGAAAATCTCCTCAGGGAAGCGAGCGCCCTCCCTCGCGTGATCCCATGATCAAACGCCCCAGCTCAACGTTTTCGGCGCATAGCGATGCTGGCAACCATACCGATGACGAGCATGGTATCCCCAAGATTGGACAGCGTGTTCCAATGAACAGTCATCTCGGCGATGTTCAAGCTCCTTCTCCCACCCCCGAGGAAGGCAAGCGACACCATGCCCGCAAACATTCGGCGCGAAACCTGCCCCCGGACAGCTACGGCTTACATGGCCACGGCGTCAAATCCCAGGACAAGCTGGAAAAGGCTTACTACGAGAAGCATCCTGAGCTTGTTGGAAAGGAGAAGCATCGCATGCACGACCATCGTCAGAGCGACTACGCCATGAGTAGTAACGATCTCAACCGCATGGTTCGCGATACTGCTAGGCGTCGACCCACGTCCGGTAAGAACAAATATAGTACCTTACAGCGTTTCACAGTCTAACAGATACACTAGGCCTTTTCAACGAAGCGACATCTACACCTACGGAAGACGTCGCATATCATGCTAGTGACGAATATGCATACCGAATTTCCACGCCCCAACACTCTGCACACGCTGAAAAGGGAACTAGCTACTTCCCAGAAGAGGGTTCGTCATCTACGGCCGACAAGGACGAGAAGTCTACTGTGCTTCACGCCATCCACGTCGATGATTCAAAGCATCCCGAGCACTATTCATATGGTGATGAGAACCCAGAGGCCGAGGATTATCATGCTCCCATTCTGGCCGATGATGAAATTGATGCTGGCCCCGATGTGACAGCCCAACATCCCGCTATTCGTCCCGGGTTCGATCGTTCACGCTCTTATGATGCGGACGAGCCTAGGATCCCTAGCATTCGTCATCCTATCGCTGTAAACGAGGCTGAACCGGAGCGCCACTTCAGCTCAACGCCTCTGGATGACGTCGAGGAGTATGAGCCGCTTTTTGACGAGGAGAAGAAGGAAGAGGAAAAGAAGCAGGCCGCGGCAGAAAAGCGGGCGAGCCGCCACTTTCCTAGCAAGGATATCTGGGAAGACGCGCCAAACAGTGTCCACTACTCTACCGAGGTTTCCACGCCGGACGTGGAAGAGTCAAACAAACGTCCTAAGTCTAAGGCCTCATTTTCTGAAAACAGGTCCATGACACCTGCGCAGGCCTTTGCACAGTATCAAGAAGAGTTGGCTGAGAAGGAAGCCAAGGGGCGTTCCAACAATTTCTTGCCTCTATCTGCCGATACAAAGCCGAAGTGGACTGACCATCAATCGCATCTCGGTATTTCTAAACCCCCAACTTCTAAGCGTTTCCCCAGCAAAGACGTTTGGGAGGATGCACCCGAAAGTCACATCCACGAAGCTACTTTGTCTGAGGCACATGTAGAAGATGAAAGGAGACCCGACGTAGAATCGGACGAGCAGCAAACAGAAAACGCAGAAGACACCAAACCGAGCATTCCCACGCGTCCCGTTAAGAAGGCGAACGAGGAAGCTCGAGCGGTTCCAGCCATTCCCAGTCGGCCTAAGCCTAAGCAAACTTCCAGCGACGAAGCTGCCAAGCAGCCGCCTCCAGTTTCGGAAAAACCCAAGCCTCAAATTCCTTCTCGTCCTGTCAAGAAGATATCGGGGGACTCCAAAGATGGAGAGGCGGTCAAGCCACCCAAACCACCTGTGCCTAGTCGCCCTGCTGGTGGTAAGATTGCAGCATTGCAGGCTGGCTTTATGAGTGATTTGAACAAGCGCCTCCAGCTTGGACCCCAAATCATGAAGAAGGAGGAGCCTGCCCAAGAAGAGGAGGTTGCTGAAAAGGAGAAGGTTCCTCTGTCTGATGCGAGAAAAGGCCGTGCGCGCGGTCCCCAGCGCAGAGCACCTGCCAAGGCAGTTTCGCCTGTGAAAGAACCAACTGCGTCTGTTCTGTCTATTTCTCAGCCGCACACTCTCTGGAGTATCGATTCAGATGGCAGCCTACTCGTCACCGAGGAGTCCAAAGAGGACGCCAAAGACATCAGCAAAACAGCTACTCTGGATTCTACCAAAGAAGTCCACAAGACGACGAGTCCCGAATCCAGCACGGAAACGGATAACCCCATCTCGAAGGAGCCCAGCAAGGAATCTGAGCCTTTGTTGAGCAAGGAGCCCAGAAAGGAATCTGAGCCTTCGTTGAGCAAGGAGCCCAGCCACGAGGTCGCCAAGACCGTCGCTGTTCCCGTAGACGAGCCAGATGTCGTCGCGCAGACGAACCCCGCGGAGCCTACGCCAACCAAGGAGGACCTCGAGGCTGATCTGGCGAAGCCTGTGGCCAAACCTGCGATTAATGCTGTCGACGAGGCCAGCGAGGACATTGCAGCTGCCAAGCTGCCGTCTCCAGACGAGGATGAGCCGGTTCTGAAGGTCCATGATGTCGATGCCGTGCACGAATCGGCGGAGAAAGAGAAGGATATAGGAGAAGTGCCTCTTATGGCGGCTGAAACTGAAGAGACTGCCTAGACGTAATCAAGATTTGTTGTTTTTGGATTTGTCGGTTGAATTTACTGTAGTCTTTCTTTGACAGGATTTAAATCCTTGTAATTACAATGCCATCTTTACTGCCACGCACACACGTATTTCTCCAGAATTTGAACAAGTGAAAATTAGCACGCATTGCTACCTGGGTTTATTATACATTTCCGTTTCTGTTACTTGTACACAGCCTGCGAGTCCATTTTCAGCGCCACCTCTCTCTTTACCGACCGCTCCAGCCGGAGCGTCCCTGCGAGTCCCCTTGGCGTTCGCGGTCGAGCATCTGATCGAACTCGCGCTGCGCCTTGTCCTGTGCCACGCGGTCCACGCCGTCACCCGCATCGCCCCAGCCGCCCTCCTTGGACTGCTGCGACTGCTGACTGCCCCAGCCCTGCGCCGGCGGCTGCTGCTGCTGTTGTCGCTGCCGCTGCTGTTGTTGGGCTTGAGGAGTCGGTGCTTGCGCCTTCTGGCGCAGGCGGTCCCAGGCCGAACCGCCGCCCGAGTATGAAGAGTCGTTTTGAGAGGAGGCGACGGGCGAGGCGTCGTCAACGTCGTCGCTGTCCCAGCCGGGCTTAGACGACTGCTGAGAGTCCCAACCGGCGCTTGTTTGTGACGGCGGTGACTGCTGCTGCTGCTGCTGCTGCTGTACCTGCTTGTACGTTTCCCAGCCAGACTGTGCCGACTCCTGTATCGATTCCTGTTGCTGATATTGCTGTTGCTGCTCTGCGTCGTCTCCGGTCGCCCGTCTCTCCCTAAGCGGCATCTGCGGGCCGCCCATGGGGTCCGCTCCAGGCTTCAAGTGGCCAAAGTGCCCATTCTCGTCGACGAGGCCGCGCAGGCGAAAGTCGGCCGCCATCTGCTGCCGCTCGTACATGATGTTGTACATGAGCAGCGGCGGCTGGAGCGTCACGGAAAACGCCATCGAGTACGCCACATAGCGGCCGCCGAACCACATGGCCCGTCGCAGGTAGGCGTTGGGCGGCGGCGGCGTGACCGTCGGCGTGTACATGGGCAGCCGCAGCGTGTGCCGCCCGCGCCACGTGAAGTAGAGGGCGGCGCCCGAGAGCGCCCAGCCGAGGAGGGCGGAGCGGTCGGCGCCGCGCGCAATGTGCTCGGTGACGGCGCGCGCCTCGGCGTCGGTCAGCATCCGGTCCTCGGGCACGGCGAGGCCCGCCACGCCCAGGTACGCGAGCTGGGCGTACATTTCGCGGCTGAACATGCGCGCCCGCGCGTACCACGCCGGCTTCGTGTCGCCAAAGACGCGCTGCACCTGCTCCTTCACGGCCGGCTTGTACTTTTGGGAGCGCTCCTCCATCACGCGGCGCCGGGCGTCGAGCTCGGCGCGGACGGCGCGGCTGCTGTCGCCGGGGGGCAGGGTGCGCTGTTGCTGCTGCTGCTGCCGGGTGGCCGGGTTGCCATCGCCGCCATTGTTGCCGTTGGCACCGTTGGATCCGTCCATTGGAGTGTGGTGCAGGGCGGTCGTGGGTTCGGATGGATTGTGAGGGAGGTTGTAGATTGATGGATGATGGTGGTGGAAGAGTGGGATGACGATGACGCAGTGGAGGAAGAAGCTTTGAAGAGCTCCAGGAAAGTGGGGAGCTGTGACCTCGGATCCAAAGCTGGTAAGTCGATGGGCATTTGGCCGACGGCACGAATGCCACAGATATCGGCAACTGAGCAGGATTTTTTTTCAGCCAAAATTGAAATGGCTCCATGTTTTTGTTTTGCTTTTATGTTTCTGCCATAATATACAACTCATGCGCTGGCTGCTTGAGCTTCATTGATCAGCATAGCCATTTCTCGCACAATACCCTGCGAACATCTGATGAAGACGTAGCATATCATTTTCAGACGCCTCATCAGCTGATGCTGTGCGGGTGGAATGGGGCCGGTGGTAGTGTCGGTACCTGGGACAGTATATGGAAACCAATTTTTATAAAAGATTACGGATAATGAGTGTAATCATGCCCATATATGGCAGCTTTTGCATCTTTTACGTCATACGAGGCACAATTTCCCCTCTTCACCTCCTCCCCGCCACTGAGGCTACAGCTAAA
>PHFE01000051.1:1336213-1356107 GCA_002796755.1 Paracorniculantispora psalliotae | reverse complement strand
CTTCCGTAACACAAAAAAAAAAAAAAAAAGGGAAGAGAAGCACGAAAGAAGCCCCATTATCTGCACGATTTTTAAAATCTGCCAGTTGTTTTGCCTTACGGTACTTGTACGCGCCACACGGCATGGTACAGCAGCTTGCAGCTGTGGCTGACCGTTGGCGCTAGACATGCGGTCGCGCGTCGTGGTTGCTGGGCGAGTCGCGCCACAGGCCACCCAACGCGTCCAACTTTGTTTCCACTTACTTCAGATGGCCCTGTCAATTAAGTCCTGCCATGCCAACTATCCATATACCGACTTAAATTTTGTTGTTCCTCTCTTTTGAAGCTTGGCCATGGTGTAAAATAATCATGCCGCTCCAAAAATCTTATTCAGAGAGTCGAGGCATAGCAAAGGCAAGTCCTGGCCCATCTGATTACACTCGTCACGCGCATTCTGACCGTGACGATGAACAGAACAATCGGTCACCATGGCAAAGATCACATAGCCATCCGAACGGCTATCAAACCCCAAAGCCGAAACCCCCAATTCCTGCATCCGAAGCCACGAAAACCAAGCTTAGCAAATTTCGATATGACGCCCAGCCAGCCGAGAACTCGCCGCAAGTTAACGATGCCGCCGACCAGCCCCAGCCCAGACCTGGCCTCGCCGACCTCGCGACGCCCGTGACGAGATTAAACTGGCGCGATTTGGAGCCTTTGGCCAACGCGGAAGAGGCAGACAAAGATGTGTCTCCCAATGATCGAATTCTCTGGGACAACAAGCAGAGCAGCACCTATGGTTCAGGCCTATCGCCAATGCTCGGTCGCAAGGGCAAGAAACGCGCTAGAAGCTCGTCTCCCATCTCGTCCCCAGCTGCCGATAAGCCGACGGCGCCTGCTGTCAACATAAAGAGACTCACAAAAGCCTTGCGGTCGCCACATCCTGACCCGACGCTGGAGCTCTGGGACAGATTCTCCCTCGCCAGCCCCGCCAGCCAAAAGACGCCCATCACCCACCCGGCACTCGCACAACTCATGGTTTCTTCTTCTCCGCAGCCAAGCAAGCACCAGGTCTCGCAAACGGGAAACATCAACTTGCGCCGTGCTGCCAGTTGTGGTCTCAATTGGCCCAAGCGAAGAAAGCTCGAAACGTCCAAATCAGGAAGCCAGCTTGGCAAAGGCCAGCGTGACCTTGAGGCGGCATCCAAGTCATCTCTTGTGTCTGCCCTTCTCAGTACAGTCACGAGCAGTATACAAGAAGACAGCTCCGACGATGCTCGCCAATCTGCCGAGTCGCCCTCACCTAAGAAGAGGCACGCTCCAATAGCGACATCTCCAGCCTATGTTCCTTGCCAATCAAACGGGAAGGAAGCATCTGGCAATTCTTCCGACTATGGCGATGATGAGTTCGACGATGATGCGCTCATGGAGCTTGACCTAAACACCACGACTGCTCCGCCGACTCAAGAAACCCCGATTAAGCCCCGATTTAGCAAACCGCCCGTCGTTGCCGCAGCGAGACCAACATCGGACGAATTCGACGATATGGATGACGGACTTTTCGACAACGAAGATCTAGTTCGGCTATCGCAAAAACCAATCACGACAACAGGACAGACCAAACGCGAAACTACAACAAAGACGTCAGCAGTGGCACCAGAAGATCTTGACGATGAATTTGACGACGATTTTGCGGAAGATATAGACTTTGAAGCTGTCGAATTGGCAGCGACACAATCTGTTCAACAGGCCAAAGCCGATGCTGGTGTAAGTCAGACCGCCAGCCACATTGACCGATGTAACTAAGTGAACAAGCAGCGTGTCAAGAAAGACAAAACCATACAGCGATATCTGATTACCAATGTACTGGATGGTGAATACATTGACCAGTATAACGTCACACGGCCCGAGAAAGTAAGTACAAAGTCAAGCAAATCAACCGCAGTTACTAATGCCGATAGATACTGCTGATCATGGCGGACAACTCCAAAATCACGCGTCAAGTGCATCTTCGAGGTGCCTGGTACGACACACCCGCCAACCCAAAATCATATGTACATGTTATCGGCAAATTCTCTCAAAAAGGACAATGTATCGTGGACGACGCACAGAACCTGCTCATTCTGCACCCCGATCAACTCGTTTCTGCTACTGTGGTTGCCGACTCGTTTGGTTGCATGCGCCGTGCTGTGCTGCAAGATCGAGTAAAGGCCACTAGCGAGGCCTCTGCGCCCCTGGTCTACGGAACAATACTGCACGAAATCTTTCAAGACGCCTTACTGGCAAATCGATGGGATCTTCCTTTCCTTGCGCAACTGATTGAAAAAATCGCGGAGAAGCATGTTGAGGAACTATACACGATCAAGGTCGGTCTGCCGAGCGCACGCGAGCACCTGCAGTCTAAAATGTTGGAACTCAGCTACTGGGCCAAGTCGTTTGTTTCCTCCCAGCCCAACAATGATGCAGTTGTGGAAGATCGAAATGGCAAAAAGGCCACCATGGCTGTTACCAAGCTACTCGACGTTGAAGAGCACGTGTGGTCGCCAATGTACGGCCTCAAAGGCAACATTGACGCAACTGTCGAAGTAAACATGACCGATGGCAAGCAATCACGGACATTGACAGTTCCATTCGAGGTCAAGACAGGCCGAAATGCTAGCAGCAGTCACATGGCCCAGACCGCGCTTTACACCTTGTTACTATCCGATCGCTATGATATCGAAATTGCCTACGGTGTTCTCTATTACATGGAAACCTCCAAGACGATGCGAATTCCCGCTGTTCGACACGAGCTTCGCCACATGATCATGCAAAGAAACCAGCTCGCCTGCTACATTCGCGAACGTAGTGTACAGCTACCGCCAATGCTCAAAAGCAAACACATGTGTGGTAGATGCTATGCCAAACCTTCTTGCTTTACTTATCACCGCTTAGCCGACAACGGCGACGGTGAGTCCAGTGGAATGGATGAGAAGTTTGACGAGCTTGTGAAGCATCTCACCCCACATCATCAAGAATTTTTCGTCAAGTGGGAGAACCTGCTCACGATGGAAGAGAAGGAAAGCCAAAAGACGAAGCGAGAATTATGGACAATGACTAGCAACGAGCGAGAAAAGAAGTCGCGATGCTTTGCTGATGTCATTATTGAAGAGGGCTCTGCTTCAGTTGACACGGACACACCACGTATCAACCGCTTTCACTACAATTTTGTCAAGAGAAGCCCTGAACCAGGATTCTCGTTTTTAGAATCCGAGATCGGTGTCGGTGAGCCCATCGTGGTTTCTGATGAGGAAGGCCATTTCGCTCTGGCAATTGGCTATGTCACCGCGGCCCGCAAGCAGAGAATTAGCGTCGCTGTTGACAGGCGACTTCACAACAGCCGCATTAGACAGCCAGGTTTCGATGAACTTGACAACCAAGTTTTTGCCAGCATTATGGAAGTCGCTCCAGAAGGCGCTTCCATAGAGCAGAGTCAAGGTCGAATCAAGGAGGCGCCAATCCGATATCGCCTTGACCAAGACGAATTCAGCAATGGCATGGCCACCGTTCGAAACAACATTGTGCAAATCATGAACAATCAATTTCCGGAAGCAAGACGCATTCGGGAGCTCATTGTTGATCTCCAAGCTCCTCGATTCAAGTATACGCCGACGCAGTACACCATTTCTGACAAGGAGAGTCTAAATGTCGATCAGAAAAAGGCAATCGAAAAGGTTATGAGTGCCCAGGATTATGCACTGGTCTTGGGCATGCCAGGAACCGGCAAAACCACTACCATTGCGCATATCATTCGAGCTCTGACCTCTCAAGGAAAGAGTGTTCTGCTCACGTCCCACACTCACACTGCTGTGGACAACATCTTGTTGAAGCTCAAATCCGACAAGATGAAGATTCTGCGCTTGGGAGCACCGGCCAAAGTTCATCCTGAGGTGCAAGAATTCGCAATTCTCGCAGGTCAGCCAATGAAGACTTTCGAGGAGATCAAGGAGGCCTGGCATGGTACCCCTATCGTCGCAACAACGTGCCTGGGCATTAATCATCCGGTCTTTCAGGAGCGTGCTTTTGACTACTGTATCGTCGACGAAGCTTCTCAGATTACTCTGCCTATTTGCGCAGGACCGATTCGCATGGCAAAAACCTTTGTGCTTGTTGGAGACCACAACCAACTCCCGCCAGTTGTCAAAAATGAGGCAGCACGCGAAGGCGGCCTCGATGTGAGCTTATTCAAACTGCTGTCAGACAGCCATCCGGATTCTGTTGTCAACCTCGCGCATCAATATCGAATGTGCGAAGATATCATGACGCTGAGCAATACCTTGATCTACGACGGCAAACTTGTATGTGGCACGGAGCAGCTGCGAAAGAAGAAGCTCCATGTGCCGAATATGAGAGCCCTTACCCAACGACATCACAATGCTTCGACTGTGCTTCTACCGGGAACCCCTCGTTCATTTTGCAAAGGTCCTGCGCCCTCTCAATGCTGGCTGTATGATCTTTTGGAAGGTGAGGCTCGAGTTCGTTTCGTCAACACCGATACCATCCAGCCTATTGTGCGCGAAGAGGCTCACGGAAAGCGCATCGTCAACTCGGCGGAGATCCGCATCGTCTCGCAGCTGGTCGAGAGTCTCTTGACAGTAGGCATACCTGCGAGCGAGGTCGGTGTAATGACGCACTACAGATCGCAGCTGTTCCTGTTGAAAGACAAATTGAAAGGTTATCCTGAAGTGGAAATGCACACAACCGATCGATTCCAGGGCCGAGACAAGGAAGTGATTGTGCTCAGTCTGGTGCGCAGCAACGACGCATGCAATATCGGCGATTTGCTTCGCGACTGGAGGCGAATCAACGTTGCCTTTACCCGCGCCAAAACGAAGCTTCTTGTCATTGGCAGCAAGAGCACACTGAACGGCAGCAATGTCAACAACAAGGAGAACATGCTCAGCCGCTTCGTTGCGTTGATGGAGCGACGCGACTGGATCTACAATCTGCCTGCCGACGCTCTTGACAGCCACTACTTTGAGGAGCTTGGTACACAGGCCACCAGCATGGGTGGCACGCAAGCAGTGTCGCCGCAAAACCACAAGAAGAAATTTCCGGGACCAAAGAAACCACATATGGTGGCACCTGGCAAAGAAAATAAACGACCATCGCCGAGAAAGGCACGCATTGGCGAGAGAGCGCTGCTCAAGGACAAGCTGATTACGAGGGATATCCTTAATGAAATGACGAATGGGGCATATTAAAGCATAAATATCGGTGTTTTTTTCAGGTTGCTTTTTCAGTATTTTTGCGCTACACTTTATACCTTTTTTTTTAGGACATCACCTTGTTGTACCGCATGGGAATCAGCGCACGTATTGGAGTATTGAATTTGGGCATATATAGTTCAGCTTCTTGGGCATTATTTGGAATATCAAACTTGATAGGGTATCAACTGTGAAAACAAGAAATTTCTTCAAAAAAAAAACGCGCTATGCTTTGTGCAATTTGTTACATGCTAAATTGGTCGTCGAATCTGTCTTGCTGTCAGTGATTTGTTTATCGTTTTGATGCTGGGATGTGCTTACCCTTGCTCTCCAACAATGAGTTTTGTATATTTTTCCATTTCTTCCAGCTGGACAATGCAACCCGTCAGGCTCTGGTTGTACGAGAAGCGGTAGATGTCGCTCCATTTCCGATGCGTGTTCACCTCGTGCAGTTCGCCCTGCGCCATGAGGTCCTCCTCGACCTTGTCCGACTGCACCAGCAGGGCCTTGCGCGCCGCGGCGGCGCTGGGGAGATACCGTGGTACCTTGCGGTGCGAGCGTAGCGCGCCGGCCAGGATGTACAAGTTGGCGAGCACCGTGGCGACGGCGTCGCGCCGATACGGGAGCAGCTTCTCGGCGGCGACGGGGCTGTCGCGGATGTACCCCGTGTTGTAGAAGAGGGCCGACTGGCGCACGGCGATGAGGTGCTCAAAGAAGCGCTCGCAGGCCTCGGTGAGGGCGGAGGAGGGGACGGGATCAAATGGCGCGCGGAGGCGCAGCTCGTGGCGCGTGAGGACGAGCAGCTGGCGGATGCGCACGAAGCCCTCGCGCAGGCGGCCCTCGAGGAGCTCGGAGCGCTGGACATCGTCGGCGGAGGGCTCGCAGCCGTCCTCGAAGTAGACGTAGGTGGCAATGGTGCTGCGGTAGGTGACGCTCATGAAGAAGAGCATGGAGGAGAGGGCGGAGCGCAGCTCGTGGCGGGCGACAAAGGGCCAGAGGACCCAGTTGACGAGGATGGGCGCGGCGGTGCCGACGAAGAAGACGAGGCCCTTGTAGGCGGTGAAGACGGCGGGCGTCACCTCGCGGTAGTCCTCGAGCAGGCCGAGCGAGACGACGGTGAAGGCGAGGCTGCCGACGAGCCCGGAGCGCGGGTGCGAGCTCAGCGTGTAGCGGTACAGCATGGGAACCATGTAGAGCGCGGCGAAGACGGCCATGACGTACGGGTTGCCGTTGCCGGCGGCGTAGCCGGCGCCCGCCCAGACGGCGCCGAAGATGGCCAGGCAGGACCGGTTGAGCAGGTCCTGGACGTTGCCGCCGACGCGCGGGTGCATGACGACCCAGCTCATGGCGACGGCCCACCAGACCTCGTACCGATCCCACCACCACTTGCTCTGGTCGAGGTACGACGGGACGGAGAGGAGGGAGGTGACGATGCAGGCCTTCAGCGCGTACTTGCTCTCGAAGCCCTGCAGCCGGTACAGCGCGCGCCAGATTTGATAGCGGGCCTTGGTGTTGCTCTTGGGCTTGCCGTCGTCGTTGAACGTGCGCGTGCCCGTCGTGTTGGATCGCTCGGGCTTCAGCTGATGGCCGCCGGCATCGGTTGGTGCACGTCCTGTAGGCTTGTGTACGCGGCACTTGATCTTATCAAGCAGCCGCGCAATGTCGCCAAACGTCACCTTGTAGGAGCCAGCGACCACGCCGCCTCTGTCGTGCCGAATCTGTGCATTGGTTCTGTAAATGGCCTTGGACAGCGGGTATGATGGCAGCCGCAGTCGTGGCCAGTTGGAAACAGTCTGCATCTCGCTTACATGGTTGAGCAGATGCTGTACTGTGGCGGCGGCCTCGCGCACGTGTCGTGCAAATACAAACAACTGCACAATCTCGGAATCATGAACAGCCGAGCCTAGGAAACTGCCCGATTGTAAAAGTGAGGATTCAACCATGTCGAAATCGGCCATCGTCTGTCTGAGACGAATTTTAAACGCGGATGTGTCTGATGAGGCGTCTGAAGACGGCCCGATCGAGCTCCTGTGGCCGGAGATATCCATCAGTGCGGCGTCACATCTGAGAACACCCTCGCGCATGCATATAACAAGATCCATAGTAGGCTTTTCCAAAGTCTCCATTACGTCTTGTACACGTCCATTCTGACCGCTGTTGTTATCTTGCTCGTCCTTTTCCTCCACCTCGTCCTCACTATTCGCTGGGCTGTTCAGGAGATCGGTCTCGGTATCCATTGATAACAGAGCACGTAACACGGCCTGCAGCCGATTTCGTAGCTCAAGTACGTCTTCTGGCCGGAAACGTGATATTGTACTGTCAACGACCATGTCACGATACGCCTCCGATAAGTCGACAAAGCACCGTGAGATCTTTCTTCGAAGCCTGGCGTCTCTTGTCTGGGGAGCTCTCAGGGCTTCTTGCATCAGTTCAAGTGACTGATGCAGTACCATGGCCAGCGGTCGGGCCCCAGCATCTGGGAAGAACAGAATATTGGCCAGCAAGGCAATTGCCTGGCCAAATAAAAAGGACACAGCATAGCCTCGCAACTTTGGCCAGGGAATTGTAGTGCTGTGTGTCTGTGAGAGTGTGGTATATATGATGGCAATACCGGCGGTCAACACTGCTTGATAAAATCTGACAAAAAAGGCACGCACCCAAGCAATGCCGGCCATGAAGACCACCAGGAACAGGGCCAAAATACCACCGTATCCGTAACTGGCTTGTAGCGTCGATGTAGACAGAAGCAAAGCAACGGCACCCCATGCAATTCCAAATGCAGAGCCTAACACGGTAAATAAGACGCCGTCAACTTGAGCACCAACTGTTCGAGCAGGGTGGTTGATAATGACGGAAACTGCCATGATGTAATGTTGATGGCCCAACCAATGGCGTACGGCTGGGATAAGGCAAAGGATATACGCAATAAAATAAGCCAGAACGGATTTCAGCAATTTAATGCCTGTTTGAGTTGTAAGAACAGTTCGAACGACAGATTTGAGCTCGCGCCATTGATTTGGAAAGAAATGTTTGATAGTGAGAGGATTGTGTTGGTCAAAAGCGGCGGGCAAGGTAGTTTTGAGTTCCTCAAACCCGTCTTTGCAAGGTAGATGCGGCGCCTTTAGAAATACAGCATCAAAGCAGTTATCGCGTACTTCGCGGACGCCGTACGTATCTGTGCCATGGTCTTCTTGCTTCGGTAGCAAGTGGTTGAGCTTTAGAATACTGGTCGTTGAGCTCGTTCGACTTCCAAGCCCAGGCGTGCCGCCGCGAAATCCTGGCCGTTTCGGTTTTAGGGGCGAAACCGCCGGTGATTCCCACGGACTGTCATGTCCATTTGAGCTCGACGGGCTAATTGGGCTGCGTAGGCTGCGTGGGCTCGTTGGGGTCATGCCGTGGTCATCACCAGTATGGCGCTCACTCATGCCATCATGATACTGAGCCCCCTTTCCAGCCATTTTGTAAGACCAGCCAGCCTAGCAAACGGAATGGTCTACAATTTGTATACGCAACTCATAGTATTACGTTTATAGACCATGGTGGTTGGAATTAGGGGATGGTTAGAGAAGGCCGTTGACGAAACTCGGATGTGAGGGGTCCTTTCGCTTTCGAATTGCCCCAGATCAGCGTTGTGCAGTAGTGGGAAGAAGACGGTCAGCGTCCAAGGTTGCGGCTTGCAACGTGACCAAACAACAAGTTTCCGATGCTCTAATTTGACGTCAGAAAGCAGCGTCTCCATTGTAGAGGCAAAAAGCGGGTCGATGTTCGAAATCGCTGTGGCTGATTGGAAAAGCCGCTTGCACGTGACTTGGAGGACCCGGTGTCTCCCCCAAGACCGCCGTGATGACCCAGCAGGGTCGAGCATCAAATCAAAATCGCCTCGAATTCAAGCCATTGGCGCGCCAAATCGACGTCCCGGACCGCCCTGACGCCCAGTTTCTCGATTTTCCACACCACAGACACCAGACACGATGGCCATCCTCCGCCACTCGATAGCGCCGCTCCGCGCGGTGCGATGCGCCCGCCAGCCGACCGCCGCCGTCGTGCGCAGCTTCTCCGTCTCCGCCAACCGCCGCGGCGGCCACGGCAACGAGTCCCAGTTCGACCCCCCTACCGGCTGGCTTTGGGGCATCAAGCCCGGCGAGAAGCCCGAGGCTGAGGGTTGGGAGTGGCCAATGTACATCTTCTGCGGCAGCTTGGTGGTTGCCGGTGTGGCCCTTGCCTTCAAGCCCGACACGAGGTAAGAATCAACGAAAGCATGGAGAATTCGAACCGAAATCATATACTGCGGTCCTACATTGAAAAGAAACCTGAAATGTTCAATATGGAACCGGATTTGGATACTTTTTGATCAATTCGGGATCTGTAATTTCAATCGGAGGGCGCGGTGTGGAGGCGCGATGAACCATGCGTTATTTCGACCAATGCTTGATACAATATGCTAACGACCGGCACAGCGTTTCTACCTGGGCTCTTGAAGAGGCTCGCAGAAGATTAGAAGCGGAGGGCGTCCTGCCCGACCCCGAGCAGAACAAGAAGTGAGAGATGCATTGGGGTTTGAGGAGGATATAGCATTCAGTTGAGGAATAGAGGCTGCCGCGGCTCCAGATTTGACCTGGGCCGTACGGAGCCAAAACACTGTATATGATTTCAAGCTTTTTTGTTTCCCTTTGTATCGCGAAGACTAAATTTCCATCAATGGTTTCAGATAGAATCATGATTTTTTCTCACATCTACATTTGCAGTTCAGCTGCACAAAATATGTCTCCAATTGCATTTTGAATTTCAGTCTATTGCTAATAATTGAACTTTTATGTACATCTTTTTGGTTCTCCCTTGACGCTTACTGGGGAGTAAGGTAGCTCCACTCGTGCTCGACGTCACCATACTGGATCTTCTCGATCCAGTCCTTCATCTTCAAGGTAATCTCGCCAGACTCTTCCGAGTCCTTGAGACCGCAGTTGACCATCTTGCCCTTCCACGAGATCTTGCGGACGGGGCTGACGATAGCAGCCGTGCCAGCACCGAAAGCCTCGAGGAGGCGGCCCTCCTTGTCAGCGTCGTACAGCTCCTGCATGGTGTACTTGCGCTCGCTAATCTTCCAGCCGGCCGGCGCGAGGTGCTCCCGGGCAAGACCGAGGATGGAGTCGCGGGTGACGCCCTCGAGAATGGTGCCGTCGAGCGGGGCGGTGATGAGTTCGTTCTGGCCGGTGGCCTTGTCCTTGATGGCAACAAACATGTTCATGGTGCCAACCTCGGTGACGTACTCCTCCTCGCCGAAGAGCCAGAGGTTCTGCTGGAAGCCGCGGCTGGCGGCCTCCTGCTGGGGCACGATGCAGGGGGCGTAGTTGGCGCCGAGCTTCTTGTCGCCGACGCCGCCGGGCCAGGCGCGGACGGCGTAGTCGGTGGCCTCAAGGGAGACGGCCTTGAAGCCGGTCGGGTAGTAGGGGCCGACAGGCGAGGCAATAACAAAGAGAAGGGCGGAGCCGGGGGTGCCGACACCGAGCGTCTTTTGCGTGCCAATCATGGTCGGGCGCAGGTAGAGCGAGTAGCCGCGCTGGTCGGGGATGAAGCGCGACTCAAGCTGCGCAAACTTGGAGATGAGCTCAATGAGGTTCTCAGAGTCAAAGGTGGGCAGGGCGATGCGGGCCGAGGACTTGTTGAAGCGCTCCATGTTCTTGTCGGGGCGGAAGAGGCGGACGCGGCCGTTCTTGTCCTTGTAGGCCTTCATGCCCTCGAAGCACTCAAAGGCGTAGTGCAGGACGCATGTGGCGGGATCGAGGGAGAGGTTCTGGTAGGGGGTGATCTTGGGCTCCATCCATCCTTGCTCGTTATTCCACTCAATGGCGAGCATGTGGTCTGTTTGAGGTGGTTAGCTGTTGCTCATCTCGCGGCATGGTTGGGGCGTCGTACCTGTGAATTCCTTGCCAAAGACGAGCTCCTCGGGCTTGGTCAGCGCCTTGGGGCTCTGGGTCTTGGTGATGCTGAGCTTGGAGGCATCGAGGGCGCGGAGTTGCGAGGCCTGGCTGTAGAAGCGGTTGACGGGCATGGCTCGCTGCTGCATGCGGGCGGCGCCCAGCAGAGCAGAGCGCATCCTGAGGGCGGACCGCATCGTGATTGTGATGTTTTTTTCTCGTCGGAGTCGCGGGTGGGGGAGATGTTCAGGGAGTCTGCCTGTGCAAGAAACCTGAACGCAATTGGGATGTTTCGGCCACAAGACGGCTATGGGGGACTGCGGGAAAGAAATATCGGGGTGGAGGGTCGAGACGATACACGGCAGAAGATGTTGAATTGGCCCGATGCGGTACCGGAGCCGGTTTCGAAGGGCGCGCAGCTTCAGGGCGTCCAGCCAGTGATTCACCCTCGTACAGAGGCTAAAAGCTCCGCCGCTATCCGCTGGAACCCTATCTCGGCCAGCGGCCTAGCGTCCCCAGGTCTCGGTCTAACGACGACAGGGCGTGAAGGGTCCGATCTTGGGCCGCTCAGCGAGATGGGCAATGCGCAATTTGTTTGTCATAGGTGAATTCTACAGCAACTATCACTTAGTAGATTCGTTGTCGTTGTTTCAATTGGCTTCCGGGTTGCTGAAGCTCACAAAGCTTTGAGCGGTGTCCACGGCGCAGTAGCAACTCTGAGCGCCATAACTCCTCCCTGCTGGCTCTTGATATATTTATTTATGAGTAAAAAAACAAAACAGGTATATACATGTATTGAATTGTGCGCTCTTTTTTACGAGCCAAATTCATAGTAAATTTTATTTTATTCTTGCGGCATGTTATCTGCATGCCTGCTGCGCCGCTCTTACATCCGTGCTTGCGCCACACGTGGCACCAACAGCCTGCGCCTCGTCTTAGTGACACCATAGCCGCCTGGGCTGATACCCTTGCTCAAGCTACCGTCATCGTCGCAAGTTCTATCGCATCGCACAAATCGCAGGGGACTTTCCCATAGTGCCGGCTTTCTCTTTGCCTTACCTCTGCAATTGCCAAACCACCGAGATACCCCACCAAATTTACCTTCGCGCCACCCTCCGTCGACGGACCAGGGCCGACGGTCTCCTGAGCGAGGCTCGTGATTGCGACCCCAACGACATGCTGTAATACTCTACCGACCCCCCGTGCGCGAGACAAGCATACGACACCATGTTTTCCAACGCGCTGAAATCCATTTCCGCGACCAACATCACGGGCAACTACACAATCTCCCCCAACGCGACATCGACGGCTGGCCCGTGGCGAATCTACGACGCGAAGAAGAAGTCGACCGGAAAGCCCTACAGCGTCTTCGTCTTTGACAAGAAGTCTCTCGATGCGCATGGCAACTCTTTAGGTCGCTCTGGCGCCACAACGTTCAAGAAGACGGTCGAGGAAGTGGTGGAGCGATTGAAAAAGGAAGCCTCCAGCTTGGCCAAGTTGCGACATCCCAATATCCTCGAGCTTGTTGAGCCTGTGGAAGAGACGAGGGGCGGTGGCCTACAATTTGTGACGGAGCCTGTCACAGCGTCGCTGGCAAGCTTGCTGCAAGAAAAGGACGAGCAGGAACGGTCTGGTGGCCCCGGCGGCCGCTCGAGTCGCTACGTCACAGAAGATGCGGATGGCACGCGCCGGAGGAGGGAGCTCGAGATTGACGAGCTTGAGATTCAAAAGGGTCTCTTGCAAGTCAGCAAGGCCCTAGAGTTCTTTCACGAGAATGCTGGTCTTGTGCACGGCAACCTCACCCCAGACGCAATTCTCATCAACTCCAAGGTAACCAACTTCTCTGAGCCCACATCACTACAGTAGCTAACTATCTACAGTCGGATTGGAAAATAAGCGGCCTTTCATTCTGCAGTCCGGTAGATGGCTCTGATAAACCGACGTCGATACAAGGAATCAGCCTCCACGAGGTCCTCAACCTCGATCCTCGACTGCCGAAATACGTCCAACTCAACCTCGACTATACTTCACCCGACTTTGTCATGGACAACAACCTGACGTCCTCCGCCGACATGTTCTCCCTGGGTCTTCTGGCTGTGGCCTTGTACAACTCACCCCATAGGTCGCCCCTCGAGAGCCATGGCAGCATTTCTAGCTACAAGCGCATCTTTTCGTCATCATCTACCGTGCCCACGGGATCCAACAACTATCTCAGCTCGCGGCCGCTGCCAAAAGAGCTCGCCAACCATGTTCTATCCCGCCTCATCACACGACGACCGGCGCAACGGATGACGGCGCGTGAATTTCAGGAGAGCGAATACTTTGACAATATCCTCGTGTCCACGATTCGATTCCTTGACGCCTTTCCGGCCAAGACACCAAATGAGAAGTCGCAATTTCTTCGGGGTCTGAACAAGGTATTACCGTCGTTCCCCAAGTCTGTTATGGAGAAGAAGATCTTACCAGCACTCCTGGACGAGCTGAAAGATAAAGAGCTGCTGTCTCTGATTCTTCAAAACGTCTTTAAGATTGTCGATCTCCTTCCGTCGGCTCGAAGAGCCTTTAGCGACCGCGTTCGTCCCGCGCTCAAGGAAATCTTTGTCACCAACGCAAAGCAAACACAAGAAAAGGATGCGGCCCGAGATGCCGGACTCATGGTCTTTCTCGAGAATCTGGCTTCCGCTGCCAACAATTGCAACGGCAAAGAATTTAAAGACGGTTAGTACCAATGTCTAGAATTTGCAGATGAACACCACTAACAACGAGAAGATATTATGCCGGTTGTCTTTGCTGCCATTGAATGCCCTACGCCTTCAATTGTCGATGCCGCCCTGCGCAGTCTCCCCGTGGTCTTGCCTGCCCTCGACTTTAGCACGATCAAGAACGAGCTGTTCCCCGTCGTCGCCACAGTCTTCAGCAAAACCAACAGCCTGGCCATCAAAGTGCGCGGTCTGCAATCGTTTGTCATTCTCTGCGGCGGATCTAATGATACCGCGAGCGGCGACGATGGCCTCAGCGGCCTCACGCAAGAGAAGAAAAAGACGTCTTCGTCCACCGCTCTCGACAAGTACACCATGCAGGAAAAGATTGTGCCGCTCATCAAGGTCATCAAGACCAAAGAGCCTGCCGTCATGATAGCCTCGCTCAATGTCCTTCGCATCGTCGGCGACATTGCCGACGCCGACTTTGTCGCCATGGACATCCTCCCGATCCTGTGGAGCATGAGCCTCGGCCCACTGCTCGACCTCAAGCAGTTCCAGGCGTTCATGACGCTCATCAAGACGCTCTCGCGGCGCGTCGAGGACGAGCAGACGCGCAAGCTGCAAGAGCTTGCCGGCACGTCCAACGGCGGCACGGCGGCCGCCAACGATGACTTCCTTGCGTTTGGCGGCGTCACCGGGACAGCGTTTGACAGTGGCGCCAACGGTGCCACGGCCGACGACTTTGAGGCGCTCGTCAAGAGCAAGGCCGTCGCGAACAGCCCGAATCCAGGCAGCAACGGCTTCGCGAGCTGGGACGCGCCCCAGGCCACGCCTGCTGCGGCGACCGCCGCCGCCGCAGCCAGGTCTCCGGCCAGCCCGCAAGCACCCGCCTTTGCTTGGTCGACGCAGACGCCAGCCAGCCCGGCCGTATCCGCCGCCGGTCGTTCATCCTTCTCGCAGCAACCCAGCTTCCGCACCGTCACGCCGGACCTCGCGCGCTTCGAGCCCATGGCGCCGTCGTCGACCCAGTACAGCCAGCCCTTGCAGCCGTCAATGGCCTCGTCGTCCTCGTTTGCGCAGCCCGCGAGCACCACGCACTCCACATCATCTTCCGTCAACTGGGGCTCGGCCGCCGCCGCCACGCAAAACCCGTGGTCGTCGTCCACAGGCGGAAGCACGCCTAATTACAGCGGCGGAGCCAGCATGGCCTCGTCCATGGCCAGCATGTCCATGAGCGGGCACCAGCAGCAGCGCCCGTCATTGTCCAGCCCGACGTCGTCGTTTTCGCTGCCACCACCACCCGGCGCCGGTGCAGCGGCGAGTAAACCGTCGTACGGGGGAGGCCTGCAGCAGCAGGCGAGCAGCGCGTCGGCGTGGGCGAATAGCGGCAGCGGGAATAGCATGGGCGGCATGATGGCCCAACAGCAGCAGCAGAGGGCGATGAGCGGTAGCGGAATGGGCATGATGAATCAGGGTGGGGGCACGAATACCAGCGCGAAGCCGGCAGGACAGTCCAAGAGCGGACTGGACAAGTATCAGAGCTTGATATAGATAAAATGTGGAGGACTGCTAGTGGTAATTTGCATATAAATAGAGGCATAAAGAGCATTCCTTGTTTACGAGATGACTATGTGAAAAATGAAAATTAAATAAAAAGAGGTCGTGATATTTCTCATTATAGTGAAATTCTAAATAGGAAGGCCAGTCTTTTTGGCATGTCCATCAGAATTCAACCAATTTCAAATTAAAGGATTTTCTCTCGCATGTCTATCCTTGCCGGACTTTTAAAAAGCAAGTTTAAAAACAAGACAGAAGAAATTGTTATGTATGCCAACATGATGTGGAAAAGAAGAAGGAAAAAGTCGCTCACAAGACAAAAAAAGGACACAAAAGAACTGGCTAGGCGCAATTTAAACAGATGCCGATATAGCAGGCTTGCCATTCTCCTCCGTCCCCTTCTCGTCATCCCCGAGGTGCTGCAGCTGCTGCTGCTGCGGCTTGCGCTCCACAAAGACGTGCTGGCTGTGAAAGCCGACCTCGGTGCGGACGTCGATGATCTGGTCCTTGGGCACCATGTCGTGCTCAAAGGGCCAGCCGAGGCGGCGGCAGAGCTCGGCGACGACGACGTCGCAGTCGCCGAGCAGGTCAATGTCGAAGTTGATGTGGGTGACGGGCTGGCGCGAGACGTAAATCTGCGGGATGTGGGAGGGCAGCCAGCTGACAATCTCGGAGACGGGCGTGACCTTGAGGGAGGTGCCGATGACGATGACGAGGTCGACCTTGTCGCGGTCGTGCTCGGTGAGGCGCCGCGAGAACTCGTCGGGCAGGGCCTCGCCGAAAAAGGTAATGTCGGGCTTCATGACGCCGGTGCCGGGGGCGTCGTAGGCCGACGAGTTGTCGTCGTCGTCGTCGGAGCTGTCGGCGGCGGCGGTCCAGCGGCGGCGCTTCTTTTCCGTGGTGCGCCGACGCTTGGAGGAGGAACGGCTGGAGGCGGTGGCGGCGGCCGCCTTGGCGCAGCGCGGGCACTTGGGGATGATGCCGGCGCGAATGTCGGGAAAGATGGACTCGCCGGGGAGCTGGAAGCCGCACTGCACGCAGGAGGCGGTGCCAAAGGAGCCGTGGCACTGGATGAGCTTGTCCTTGGGGACGCCGGCCTTGACCTCGAGGTTGTCAATGTTTTGCGAGTAGTTGGTGAGGAGCTTGCCGCGGCGGTGCAGCATGGCGATGAACTTGTGAGTGGGCGTGTAGCGCTCCGTGGCGGGGATGATGTCCTTGGCGACCGAGTAGAAGATGGTCGGGTCCTCCTTGAAGACGTCAATATCAAAGACCTCCTGCGGGTCGCTGAGGCCGAGGTGGGCAAGCTTGGAGTAGAGGCCGGTCCCCTTGGAGCGGAAGTCGGGGATGCCGAGCGAGGTGGAGATGCCGGCGCCGGTGATGAGGATGATGTTAGAGCTACGGTCAATCAGCTCGACGGCGTCCTCGACGCTGTTGTAGCGGGCAATTTTGGCGCGCTTGGAGAGCTCGCGCGTGATGGCCAGCGAGAGCAAGCTGTAGTACGACTCGTCGGGCTCGCCCTCGAGGAACGCCGGCGGCTTGATGTTGAACGCCGAGAGCAGCTTCTTGGCCGTGTAGCGCCCGGCGTCCACGGTGCGCTGGCAAAAGACGGCCGGGCCCTGCTCGCGAAGTTCTCGCCGCAGGCGGTTTGCCTCGTCTGGCGTGCAAGCGTCGCTGCTGTCTACAGGGGTATATCAGTCAGCAGTGTCCAGTGCAGGGTTCGGTGCGAGAAGTGGCAAAGACCAGATGGCGTGAAATGAAATTTCGCACCAGTACCAAACCAATGCAGAATGAAAAGTTGACCAAAGAAAAAAATCATCGATACACTTACGACTGGTTGTGGAGGAGGCGGCTGACGACTCCTCTGCGATGGCTTCAAAAGTGTCTTCAAACAGCGAGTCGGTTTCCCACGAATCGCGGACGTCGGCCACGCGCTCTTCTAGGTCCGCGAGCGAAACCTCGATGGCGGCATCTTTGAGTTGCGCGGCAGTCGGCTCAGAAGGCAACTTATCGACTGCGTTGGCGTGGCCTCGTCGCCGAGGCAGCTTCACGCCCCTCGCAGCGCCACGCTTGCTGCTCATGAGGAGCTGAGGAGCTGAGGTTTGTTGGGGCTGAAACGGAGACACTTGGTATGTGGCGGTAGTTGTTGCCAAGGCGTGAATTGCCAGCGAGGCAAAATAAAACCCGACGTGCGGGGAGTGTTTGGTTTTGGTCGTTGAGGAATGTGGTGCAGGAGCAAAAAAAATGAGCCCAAGAGACGTGTTATAAAGTTTTTTGTGTCAAATGGTCTCAGACCGTGATAAAAGTGGCCGGGTGAAGAAGGGATGAGAGGACGGGACTAGGCGCCTGTGATTGTGTGCTTGTTGTGCGGATATCGATGGGGAAGCTGTGTGAAGAGTAAAGAAGGCAGATGGCGACTCCGGGCGTTTCTAATTTCTTAGCCCTTGTCCAAGATTTGGGAGAAAGTAGTGTGGCTTGGTATATTAGAGTAGGAGAGGTGGTGGGCGGAGAGGTTGCTGAGTTCTGCCGTCGCTCTCAGCAAGGCTTTGATCAATACGGCTGTTGCAAAGAAGAGCCTGCTTTGAGTAATGGGAAATGGGGAAAGTCGGGGCCGCTAAAATAAATCAAACTCGCTGCTCCGTATACACGTGTATGAGAGAAAACCGGACGAGTCGGGTAATAGATAGTTGGTATTTGTCTCACCACAGCCGGACGGACCAGGTTGTTGTCAGCTGCGTTTTCTGCCGGCAGTTTTGTCTCCTTGTCTGCGGAAAAAGAAAGAAAATGCCAAGTTAGATTGGTTGCCGAAGGAAGGAGAGGAGAAGCAGTAAAACGAGGAGAAAGGTGAGGGTTACTTTTCTGGTGGTAGTGTCACGGCCTTGCCATCCACTTGGTAATTTTAACTCGCCAACCTAGATGGGAGGAGATGTGCGAGCCTGGTTTGGCGAGACGCCGACGTTTTCAATCACGGTGGTTGTTGAGTTTTGTAGTGACGGGCGGCTGGTGTTTCGGCACGTTTGATTTGCTCGGTGAATTTCTTTCGTTTGCTTTCTTCTTGTGCAAGGGGCGCTGGCTTATGAAGCGTCTCCGGCGCAGACCAAGAGGGAATCCCGGACCGAGATGGTATCACACACAGTGAAACGGTTGTTGTAATGTCAAGAATTTGGAAAATGAAATGATTATTGGCGCTAATGAAATGAGCAAGAAAGAAATCTGGCAATGCATGCCTCTTCAGCCAGTTGAGGTGCAAACGGCAAGAAGAAACAGGCCCAGCCGGTGCGAGACAACCGCAGAAATGGAACAAGCAGAAGCGGCACGCACCAGCGCAGCGCTGCCCCTCTGTAAAACTTGCAGCTGGTGGCGGCCCGGTCTAGACTGTTGATTAGGCCACCATGACGGGCTCATCAGGCCTCTGCCGAATACACACGGTAACTACCTTATGGATGCCGATTGTATTGGAGATCGGCCTTCTTATTCACTTGAGCGCGATTACCTGCGACCCGGCCGCATTGCCCCAGTGTCACCCACCAGTTCCGCCACTTCGCAACTGCCAGCGGCTGCGCTGTGCTGTATATCGTGCCGCTCTTATAATTCAGAGGCGTGGTGATGAATGAGCGTGCCGAGTCAATATCCTGTTTCGCTCAAACAGTCCCAATTCCCTCATGCTTTGGTACGTACAAAGGGCACCCACCTCACCATCGCCACCCACCAAGACAACGCATGCAGCGTCACATTTTGATGCAACAATCGGCGTGGTATAGTAAACCCCCAAAGCAAAATCATGCTCGTTGATCTTATTATTTTCAGCTGCCAACGTTTGGTTGTCACGGCTTCCTTGATAAGGCGAGGGGAGGTACACCCTAAAGCCGACAGAATGTGTGCTTGACACTTGTGAATCATTGCTCCGTCAGCACATGTCAAATTCTGAAATGAACATTTTCATCAATCGCAGTACTGATATTAATTACTCTGGCACGCACGCCGCCGCCATGGCCGCTGTGACCGCCACACTCGCCATCCCCCACCACGCCGCCCCTACAACACCAGCGTTCAGACCCAGGCCGTACAGCCATCCCGTCATTAGCAGCTGCCCGAGACCTCTCGATGCCGATGTGACGCTCTGCCCGATTCCCTGCACAGTGGCGAGCGCCAACTTGTCCGGACACGCCGCGTTGAGTAGCATCTGGCCTGCGGGCAGCGCCAGCGAGCGCGCCGTCGACTGCACCACGATGATAGCCGTCAGCACGGCCCAGAGCACCACGCCGCTCGCCGGCTGCGACGGTGCGGCCGTCGACGATGGCAGCAGCGTGAGGTACGGCGTGAAGAAGTAGGTCGCAGGGAAGACGACCAGCGCATAGCGGTACAGCCGTAGCGTGCCGAAGCGGTCGCGCAGCCGCGGAAAGAACAGCAGCTGCAGCAGCAAGCCGACGAGCCCGCGCATGGCGAGCACGGCGGCAATGTCGTGCGGACGGAAGGACAGCCCGCCGGTGAAGGTGAAG